>JAUTDX010003015.1:0-42885 GCA_030844895.1 Ambrosia x helenae
AACTCATAACTTCATCTTCAACAATTATAGAATAGTTGAAGTTTGATGTACAAATGGTCAATTGTGACCATCCGGTTAAAAGTCTTGGTTCATGCCATCGACCAGAACATGACACAACAATACATAAAAAAGTAATCTTGTCACTCGAAAATTACTATACATAAAAAGTAAGTATCACATACTAATATACTATATAAATTTACGATGCAAGTGTTTTTTAAACATTAATCAACCCAAGAACGAAGCAACTTCTCATATATATCTTTTTTCCATATCCAAAATAAAGGTCTCCTAGACGCCAAAGTGGGTCCTTAATATTCGAACCCACCTTTGAAAAATAGTGCCGAAAGAGTAAAAGACCTATATCTTGACTTCTAATGTAACTGATACTTTCCAATATTAATATGGAAAATATGGTCAAAAAAAAATTTAGTCACGATATGAGTCAAGGATATTACTTTTCTTTGCTTCATAACACGAAGTTTCCTTCACTTTGTCTTTAGTGCCTTAAATCTCCTATAAATCTAGACCACAACCATCCTGCATTAAACCATCACAAACACAAACATAATCATAAACACATACACACAAACACATAGCAAAAGAATCAAGTACTTCAAGAACAAAAAAGATGGCCAACTTCCCATTGATCAACATGGAGAACCTGAATGGTGCTGAGAGAGCACTTACCATGGAAAAGATCAATGAGGCATGTGAAAACTGGGGATTCTTTGAGGTATGTTACATTAAATAATTAATAATAATAATAATGTTGCAAGTTTTCATGTAAGTTTGGATTGTAAAACTAACAGTTGATATGTTTTTAGTTGGTGAACCATGGGATCCCTCATGATTACTCGACAAAGTCGAAAAGATGACTAAAGATCATTACAAGAAGTGTATGGAGCAGAGGTTTAAAGAAAATGGTGGCTGCTAAAGCTTTAGAAGGCGTAAAAGCCGAAGTTACTGATATGGATTGGGAGAGCACTTTCTTCTTGCGCCATCTCCCTACATCCAACATATCCGAGATCCCTGATCTGAAGATGAATACAGGTAAAATTTTGATCTGTACATACAAACAAACGTACCCAGTAATATCCCACCTTGAAAGCAGGGCCTGTCTGTCTGGAGAGTGTCAGATGAGGACAAACCTTATCTCTATCCCAGGAGACAGACAACTGCTCTAAATAAGATTTTAACTAAAAAATCCTTTTTTTTCATATATAAAATATATGATTATTATAAATTAATGAACATTAACATGATGTGATGATGCAGGGATTGATGAGGGATTTTGCTGGTAAATTAGAGAAACTAGCAGAGGAGCTTTTGGACTTGTTATGTGAGAATCTTGGGTTAGAGAAAGGTTACTTAAAGAACGCCTTTTATGGTACAAAGGTCCGAATTTCGGAACCAAGGTTAGCAACTACCCACCATGCCCAACACCTGATTTGATCAAGGGTCTCCGAGCACATACCGATGCAGGTGGCATCATTTTGCTCTTTCAAGATGATAAAGTTAGCGGTCTGCAGCTTCTTAAGGACGGCGAATGGGTCGATGTTCCCTCCCATGCGCCATTCCATTGTCATCAATCTTGGTGACCAAATTGAGGTAGTTATTCCTTATAAAAAAAAATTATTAAAATTATTATTTTAAAGATTTTTTTTAGTTTTTTTTGGGGATGTTTGGATGCAAGTTTTGAGTGTGTTTATGGATGTGATTGCAGGTGATTACTAATGGAAAGTACAAGAGTGTGTTGCATAGAGTTATTGCTCAAACAGATGGAACAAGAATGTCACTTGCATCTTTTTACAATCCAGGGAATGATGCTGTGATCTATCCAGCTCCAGCATTGTTGGAGAAGGAGCCAACAGAGAAAGAACAATCATACCCCAAAGTTTGTGTTTGATGATTACATGAAACTGTATGCAGGGTTAAAGTTTCAGGCAAAGGAGCCAAGGTTTGAAGCCATGAAAGCAGTTGAAGCTAATGTTAGTTTGGGTCCAGTTGCAACAGTTTAAGTGACATGTTCTACATAATAGAATATTATTATTATTATTGTTTACTATTATACTTTTTTTTTTATCTTTTCTTTTTTACTTTTCTATTTTTTAAGGGGTCTCAGTGATCTATAGAAATTCTACAAAGAAAAGTGTGTGCTTACTGCTTACTAGTTTATAGCATAATGACAAGAGTGTGTTGTACTCATTTTCAATTAATTATTAATTGAGATTTAAATCAGGTACTATAATATTGTTTGGTTTGCAGTTGTTTACCTGGTCTTTCACATTTACTAAACAAAGGGTTGATTCGGTTTATGTATTATCTCTAATAGGTCAAACGGTTAGAAAGACATTAGCTTAAAAGGAAACGTGCAAACGAGCTGAACTTCACCCATTGTGTATCTTAAATGCATAAAACCTATTAAATTATTTAAACACGAAAAATATACATTATTGTTAAGATAATAATATGATCGTAAATGTTTCTGGTTGAAGTCAATCCGACCCAACCTAACCCATTTGACCCTTCTAAAGAATTACCCGTTTGACCCAACCCAGAACGACCATTTTGACCCCTACCAAAAATTGCAAATTTGACCAACCCGACCCATTTTGACCCTCATCAAAAAATTTACACATTTGTCCCCACCCATTTGGACCCTTACTAGAAATTTCCCGTTTGACCCGACCCGTGTGACCCTATACCAATACCATCTATGGGTAAAAAGGAGTGGGACAGTGACCATACTGTTTTCATGGTACAAAGTGTAACAGGTGAGGCTTAAGAACATGTAACATGCAACAATGAGCACTATCAGCAGACCATAAAGTTGTCAACACTTATTCATGTAATAATAATAATAACTAATAGATTAGGTAAACTTTCATTAGCAAAAGCCATAAACCTTGCCTAAAATACACTCTGCCGACTTTACTTTCCGTAAAAAGAAAATAAAGAATCTTGCAAGAAAGTCATTAACAATTCTATATTTAATAAAGCACAAGGTCCACATCTTAAAGCACCTAAAATTATGTAGATTATAGATTTAAATAAAGAAAACTTTAGAAACCAGCATTATGTGCATCTATGCAGAGAGCTTTTGACACTAATAATATGAAACCATAAATTTACTATTAAAATGGACTCTTAATTATGGATTGGAGAGCATATTATTAGATAATTACAATGATAAAGTCGAATGTCACAGATTTATTCTGCAACCTGAACCCAACTCATATTATTATTTGTGTTAAAGATTTCGACCCTAACTGCACACACATAAATTCGGATCAACCCAAACACGATCCGTTTTTTAAAATGAGTCATACATGTTGACAACTTATAAGTGGGTTGTAAGCGGGTTATCAATAACGAGTTTAATGGTGAGTACGAGTGTGACAAGTAGATAATGTGGTGTGCGGAAAGCCGAAAACAAATATTATTATGACTAACCATGTAAAATGGAAAACGAAAAAAAACAAAAACACAAATATACAAGTTTTTTTTTTCTAAATACTTACACAGGTTAACGGTCAACCTGAACCCAACCCTTTTCAATCGACCTAAACATATTTTTTCATGTCGGGTTTCGGGTCGTGTCAATAATTGCCGCTCGTAAGTTATTTAGTTGATATTTGATGAGACGTATACAAAGAAGGCAACATGTATGTCCATTTTCATGTCTAGTCACAAATTAGAACAGATATTATGCTTGTATATGTCGAAGAGTCGTCAAGTGTTGTTAGCACCCACCAAGAGAGTGCATAGACACTCGGCTTATTTGAAAACTGTGTGATAGGCGTATAGATAGGTTTTTATTACGCTTATCGCTAAAGGGTTACGGGCCCCTAGACCCATTAACGAAAAGATGGTGACAGACTGACAGGGTAGACGTTGTGTAGTAGTTTGGCCCAGATTCCTTTATCCGCGCCTATATTTTGGCCACATAAGTTCTTTTGAATACAATGTTTTATGGTTTTTATACATTTCAATTTAAACTTATATTTTCATTTGTTATTTGCTTAAATCACATGAAATCAACACTTTCTGTATTTCACTTGTTTATTTAGATAATAATCTTCAATTGTTTTGGTAATAAACTTTGAGAATCATTAGTATTCACTATTCAGATGTGTTTACCCTCTACAACAAGGTTGTTGACCTGACAAAATCTACAGTTTCTGCATTTTCATTGATTCACAAGAAACTTCACATCTGAATTTTTTTTTATTACTTTCATCCCTTTTGACAGATTACAATGACAAATAGTTCTTAGCAATTACATAGAACAAGCTCGTCATGAACAACAGGTGCAGAAAGGAATCATAGTCCTAACAATTATAACCAACAATCATAAAAAATCTATTCACTTAATCCTCAAGGAATGGTAAACATTATTCCTGAACTGCTAAACATATTTTGGGAATCAAGTTTACTCCGGCCCAATCAGGCCCAATGAAAATGGGCTTTAACTCTTCAAGCTAGAAGCATCAAACTGCTCCATGAATCTTGATCTGAGACTCTAGCCTTAGCAGCTGCAAACTTTTGATATTCATCAAAAATTGAAAGTAGGCTCCAACTCTGCAACTTTCTTAAGCATCCCACTAGACAACCCGTTCGATGCTGAATCAAGGAAAAAAAATATATTATTATTTTTTTATAATTAGAGATAGGTAATAATGGGACTCAAAAGACACAAATAAATACCTTTCCTCTTTTGCAATGAATCAACAAAGGGTGATTTCTTACATCTGCCAACAAGAAAGAAGAATCCAACTTAGCTTACACTCTAAATTCAATAGAAGAAATAATGCAAAGAAGAGTTTAAATACCAATGACAACTTTTAATGCTTCTCGAATGGTATCCTCAGGAATATCGACAAAAGGTTCCTGCATGATAATGTCGTGAAACACTGAAATATTGAATATATACATGATCGGTTACCTGCTTATAACAAAAAAATTCAAGGAAATCAATAAACTAACTTAGAGCTTTGTAACCTTCAAGAGGTTAGGCAAGTGACGGATCTAGAAAAAGAAAATTCAGGGGTAGCCTATACATGATTGCTTAGGGTATCCCGATACATAAAATAGAAGTAATTTTTTATTTCCACTACGGACCAGAAAGTTGAGGGTATCCCGAGCATCCCTAAACTACACATACATCCGCCAGAGGTTGGCGTAGTGGGAAGCGTCTGATTCCCCTCTAGCAGAGGTCTCACTTCTTAGGATTATTCCAGCTTTCACTTGTTTCGTGCGTTAACCCTTCAAGGGTATCCCCCAACGTCCTTCTTTACCCAGACGTATTTTTGGGGCCCGTAATTATTCCCTAGATGGGTTCTTCAAGTTACCAAAAGAGAAATAGAAACTTAAACAACACTGACAACAAGGCGATGTAGTTAGAGTATGAAACATCCATCAGCCTTAAACATCCTCTATCCAGATCTAGAGAACTAGATTTCAACTATTAAATATGTGTTGTTCATCTAATGAGTATGCATAATACAATGAGCAGTTCAAGATTTCAAGTAAATCCAGCAACTTTAAGTTCTTCGGTTTATTTGGGACAACAAAATTTTCAGACAACATTAGTCTCGTATGGTTAGTTTTGTTACTGGACAAAATTATATTTTCAAATGACTCACTTGATAAAAGAAAGTAAAAAATAAAAAAATAAAATCCCTTGTAATGCTCCATGGCAAACCTAAATCCCTTTTTTTTTTTGTGCAAATCCTAGACTTTTTCTTGAAAAATCTTCTAACTAACCTATCAACCAACATCTTTGTTCACCTCTAAATATCAATATACTTGTTTTGACCTGTATACAATGGTACTTAGTTGAATAGTTGGAGACAAATTTTAACATTTTAGAACATTTGCAATGGGTTTGTCGACCCTGCGGACACTGGTTGATGTGGAGGAGACTTCAAGGTCCTTGGGCAGAAACTGTGCCACTGGTGTAGTGGGGTAATTTGATTTCCAACAAGTTACCAATTAACGGAAATTACAGAAATTAGCATATTCAAATAATCCTTGGAATAATTGAATGTGGATCCATAACCCGTACGGAAAACAATAAGTAATCATGTCCATGATAAGAAAAACCATCAGATCATAGATCTAAAAGAATCTTACACATAATCCAGCTAGATAGACATCATGATGAAACACAACAAGTAATTTCCGACAGAGTTAATACCATCCGTACCTTGGTTCCTTCCATACCAAAGTGAAACAACTGAATCCTATTAGACTTCAAGAACTCCAAATTATGCTCCGGATATTTTTCTGGACAAAGATATCTACAACACAAGTTAAATCTATTTAGCGAATCGCTTATAGCCTAGCAGTATTCTTCCGGTTGGAGGTTTGATACCATAACAGGGTCGGCTTAAACCATTTTTAAGTAGCAAAAATTTTGCGGGCAATTTAGTTAAAAAACTTCGTAAGATCCTAACAGGGTCTGCTTAACCGTTTTTAAGTAGCAAAAATTTTGCAGGGCAATTTTTTCGTAAGATCCTAACAGGGTCGGCTTAACCGTTTTTGAAGCATTGAAAGTGATGACAAAATATTTAAAACGTTAAATAATGTTTTAGAAGAAAATTGGGGTCATTATATGCGGAGCCTTGTATATGGCTTGTATATTTTTTATATAGTTAGAGCTTGAGCCACCCGTGATCCATAAAATCAACGTGTTACACGATAGACCGAAGCCTAAGGTGGTAAGGAACAAAAAGTTATGGTTCCTTAATTACATGTGGGGCCCTAAGCGACAACTTATTTAAAAAAAAATTAATACAGTTGAGCCACCCGTGATCCATAAAATCAACGACTTACACGATAGAGCGGAGTCCAAGCGGTAAGAAACGAAAAGTTGGCGGGGTCCGGGAAGCTGGACCGGTAGATACCGTAGTCGACCATAGAGAAGTTGACAGGTGGATATAACTCGTCTCCCAATGGGGTCCGGTTTACAGTTGGCCATTGTTGAGAGCTTGATGGTTCTGCACATGTCACCACCACCACCTTCTTGTTGAACTTCATGGTCTAGTTTCATTGTATGAGGGAAAGAAGATCTAGAAAGAGAAAAGATGAAGTAAAGAATATTCCGGTCTATGGTAGTTGAAAGGAAATACATGAGGGAGGACCAGAGCAGCTTATTTATAGGGTTCGGAGGACAGTTAATGTTTGTTATGCAAAATGTAGTACATGAGTAAATGGGTAGTAAAATATGGTCCAACAAATACAAATTTTTTATTTAAATTTAATAATTTTTTTTTATCATAAGTTTTTTTTTTTTTTTTTTTTATACCAAAAGGAACCATTCATTCATAAACACATAAACGCGACTAATACATAATTATAATATAATTTTCAATTTTTGCTTTATGTTATAAACTTTTAAGATTATTGTTTGGATCTTAATTTAATGTTTGTAATCACATAATTATCTTTACGTAAGGCCATTATTGTTTCATTTAAAAGTGAAAAACGTCATGATTGTCACCTAGGCAAGAGTGGTTTTTATAAGGTTGCGTGGTGTGGAATCAAGTCGTTAAAGTGTCACGTCTGCGCTACATCAGTGTCACGTAGACAGTGTGGCTTAAATCCCATACCCTTAACTAAGCTGTTGTGGAGAAAAAAGTCAAATGAGTTTATTTTTATTTTTTTTTTCAATTTAATTTAGTTAATTCGTTATTTTATTTCAAAATATTTATCATAAAACAAACAAAAAATATAATAAAAATATTAAAACGAAAAATAAAATAAGCATACTAAAAATTACCCATCCAAACAAAATACATTCAAATAAATCATTAAAAAATACCTTTATTCTACTCGTGATCACTAACGTATCTAATCATTGTCATCGTTTGAATGATTCAACCATAGTTGTTCTACCAAATCTGCTTGAAGATTTAAATGTGTCTCCCTATGTTGTACATTAAATGGATAGCAAGCAAGTTTCTCATCGGAGCTTAGATTAGGCGGTGCCAGTGGTTGGATAGAATCGTCATGATAAGCACAAATGGCTCTACCCGAGTCCTGCAAGATCATATTATGTAAGATAATCACTTATACAGTATGTCCCTTAACTTTTTCTTATCGGGTATACTTTTCGGCTGGGAAATGATAGTCCATCGTTTCTTTAACACTCAAAATGCCTGTTCTATGTTTTTTTCTTGTCGACCCATGTATTTTCTTCTAATACACATGTTTGCATAAAAACAATGAACCTAGTGCAACCCCATCGTAGACATCTTTGAACACATTGGATGATTGTAAACAACAATATCATTGATTGCGCTGACCATAACAAAGAACGCATGCCATATCCCGAGATCTTGTGACGTGACTGGTTGAAGGATTAGGCTTGAACCCAGGAGATCACCCTAGTGATGTCCTCTCCAAGCAGTTAGACAACCTGTTCACTCCCAGTGCGTGCATCAAGACAACCAAGTATTTGGAAAACCGTGTATTTGTTCACTAGTCTCGTATATCTTTTGGATGTTGCTAGAGTTCGGAGTCAGCAAATATCTTTTAGCCTAAAGATCAATAACACCTAAAATATTCGTACGAGGTAATTAATAATAATAATAATAATAATAATAACAACAATAACTTTGCAAAAAAAAATCAAGCCTTTTCCATCAAACTCTTCCCGACATTCTTAAATACTTGTTCCATGCTTCAGATGCTATCTCGAATGCTTGTTAACGAATTACGGCCGTACACATTTGCAAAGAAAAGAAACCCAAATTTACGTCACGTTTTTTTTGTTTAAAATATCTAAACTCGCGTTTTAAATAGGCAATTATTCGGAAAAAAAATTGGCGACTCATCCGAAAAAGGCGTCAAAATTTAACGGCATCGTATAGAGGGTTTTTTTTTGAAAAATCATCATTCACCAAACGCTCATGAGTTTTTCTGTCGAACCCATTCAAGTTTCGATTGCCTTATACATGGTTGTAATGAATTATAACATTCGCGATTTTTTCCAATGACTTAATCACACCTTTAGAAGCCTAAAATGACCATAGTCCAAAGTTCCAACACTTTATTAATACCTAAAAGGTCATATTTTCATTTTGTGAAAACACTGGGGCTTATTTGTAAAAGATGAAACTTACTAGAATATAAGGTTACTTTTTGGTTTATCTTTAATCTTTGATAATTATCGAAAAAGTTTCTTGAGGTTTTATCATTTAGATCAGGTTATTCTACACAGTGTAACAAAAATGAGAAGGGTGAGAAGGATACAAAAAACATAATAAATAATGAAATATGACACCATGAGCCATAAAATATAACACAATACCGAAAAATATAACACAATGTTGAAGAAAAAAGACACAATGAATCACAGGAATGACACAATGACGAAAAAAAAAGACACACTACTACATAAAAGACACAATGATATGACGTAAATTCTAAAAACTACAAGCTAAAACTCCAAAAAAGCGAAACGTAAAAACTAAGATCGTAGGGTTCGATGAGCCGGTTCCAATACCACTTGAATGAGTTCAATCAGAGTCCGTTTGGTACTCTTCCTCCGACTTCCTATTTTTTTTACTATGTATTTAATCCTAACCCTTATCATCTAAATTACTTATTCATAAGATAATTATCACTAACCATTAAATCAATTAAAACCCTGTTTTTCTATGTGATTTTTGTTGCCTATCTTTTTTAGCTATCCTTTTATTTAGTAAATTATATATGTAAATTCAATTAACTTTCTAAACCATTTACAACTCCAATTTACCCTATAAATATCATAGATTGCCTATTAATTCTTTGTACCATTCCATTAAAAACAATCTCCTTCCTTCTCCTATTTTAAAATATTATAATTCAAACCTTTATATATGGGCTGATATTATATGTTGGATATTGGACTTGGTCTTATTGACATTATTTTAGGAGTGGGCCTTGTATATGGGCCAGTCATGTTATAAGGATTAGCCCATTTGAGGAGTTCAGCTGATGAGGTTGTTCAAGTTGTTATAACAACTTGATTTGTTGACTGTTGTTGACTAGAGATGGACGGCTCAGATTAACTCGAAGTGATAATATCTTGGAAGCTTCTAGGAGCTCATATAAATACCTAGTTATTATTGTTTTGTATTCTCTCTCTCAGTCTTATTCTCTCTGTATTATTGTTTAGGTCATCGTCTTCGTCTTGTATTGTGATTAGGGTTCCTTGTCACTGTAAGTCTTTGTATTCAGTATTTAGATCCATCATCTGATCATTTGTATCAGTGTATGGTTCAGACTTTGTTTTGTTCTTATTGAGTTCTATGATTTGTAGAACTCTGGGTATTGGGGGGGGGGGGGTACTTTTAGGGTTGGTTTAATAATAGATTTTGTCACCGTTTTGTCGCTATTCTCTTGTCTTGTATGATTTTTTTTGTGTTTGAGAGATATCGTGGTTATTGTGTTAGTATATATCTGTGTTTTTGTAGATCCTAACACTCATATTTTTCAGCTAACGTCCCTTTTCCTAGCTAAATAGAGCTTCCAAGTAAGTAACGTAAATTACGCATTGTTGTTTTCTTCCAACAATTTTTTTATTCCATTACTTATTTCCTTTTTTAAAGTATATTGATTATGCTTTTAAAACCTAATAAACTTATTTGAGCCAAAATAATTTATAAAACGTTCAAAGGTGCACATAAGTAGCATTTGATTTAAACAACATGCAAAACCGAACTTAAAAACCACTACAACTCAATTATCACAACACTTTTTGAAGTAAAATCACCTTCCACATTCAAGATTGTCGCTATTCTCTTGTCTTGTATGATTTGTTTGTGTTTGAGAGATATTGTGGTTATTATATTAGTATAGATCTGTGTTTTTCTACATGGTATCAGAGCTTTAGGGCTCTGTTATATGGTCTCTTGTTGATCTTGGTCTTGATTTCCGTTGCATATAAGTTTTTTGTCTTGTCTTTTCTTGGATCTTATCTGTTGTAGATCTGGTCCTTGCATATTGGTACCGTGGTAGATCTAATCTTTCTAGATCTTTTCTACTGTGTGTCTAGTCTTGTTGTCTGTATTTGACTAAAGATCTAGGGTTTGTGACCTAGATCTGGTGTCAACATCTGTTGGCTGGATCCTGAGGAACAAGTAAGTTTTTGGAGTTCTGGAAGCTGTGCAACCAGTAAGTCTTTCTATTCATTTTTTGTTTAATATAGTTTAGTGCTTTGCTGCTGCTGGAGTACTCTGCAAGTCCTCCTTCTTGCCTTTTGTCTTTATTGAGTCTAGGTCTTTTGGCCGGGTTAGGGTGGACCGACAGTTGATATTATCTTGGTTATCTGTTCTTAATTGGTTTATTTGTTGTCTTTGTGTGAGGTATTTGTATTGTTTGTTTTTTTCTTTTTGTCTGGTATTACTTGTTCTTGGTCTATATTGTGTAATACTATATATAAATATATAGATATATAGATAATCAAAGGACTCCTGTGTTAATATCTGGGTAGGCACCTTTGAGTGATGAACCCACTATCTAAACACTTACACAGCTTCGTCCTCTTAGGTTTTGTATTGTTTCAGTCAGTCTTTGGCTAACTTTGTCTTGGTATTTGTTTGTTGTATTGTGTGATATTTCTTGCATTTGATATGGGAGATACTGGTGGTGGTGGTGGTGGTGCTGGTGCAGGTGGTGGAGGTGTTCTTGTAGCAGGAGATGATCTTGCTGCAGGAGCTCTTCTTGCTAGAACACTAATCAATAAACTTGATTTTAGTGATCCACCTATCTTCACCCTAATGACACTAGTAGTTTGTCTATAATAATAATAAAACTTAAAGGAACTGAAAATTATTCCGTCTGGGCTAACTCTATGAAACTTAGGGCTGTTTGGTAGCCTCTTAATGAGGCTCTTAACCATTCAGTGCTGAATGATTCAGCATTCAGCGCGTTTGTTTTAGCCTCTGAATGGAATGGTTAAGGCTGAATCATTAAGACTTGGGATGTTGCTGAACCATTAAGCACTGAACTAGGCTGAACCTTGATGAAACTCTCATACCAATGTGGGACAAGAAAATAACCATTAAGAGGTCCAACTTAATGATTCAGCACTTAACCATTCAGACCTCTTAATGATTCAGCACTTAATCAACCAAACAGCCCCTTACTTTACAAGCTATTTTGGTTTTATAGATGGAACTAGTGTGAAACCAGAAGAAGATGAGGTTCTTAGGATACAATGGCATAGATGTAATTCCGTTGTTCTGTCTTGGTTGTTAAGCTCTGTCTCTGAAGAACCTTTTCTTGGACAAGTTTTCTCAAAACTAGCCACGGAGGTGTGGACAGATTTGAATGAAACTTATGACAAAGTGGATGGATCTGTCGTGTATAATCTATACCAAAAGATCAATTCACTTAGTTAAAATGGAAGTTCTGTGTCTGAGTATTATCACAGGCTAAACACAATATGGAAACAGTTTGATTCCATTGTGCAAGTGCCTTCTTGTAGTTGTGAAGTTGCTAAAGAATTTAATTCTTTTAGTAGTTTGATAAAGTTGTTTCAATTCCTGATGTGATTAGATGAGGTATACCAACCAGTTCGTACCACACTGTTAACTAGAGATCCATTACCTGACATTAAAACTGCTTATTCTATAATTTCAAGAGAACAATCACATAGGAACAGTAATAGTGGTAAAGGTAATAGTGTATCTGGTAATAATGTGGCTTTTGTGTCTAAAACTACTCAGGCTTTGTGTCTAAAACTAATCACGGTTTTGATAATAAAAGAAGAGGTCCTAATCCAAACTTAAAATGCACTCATTGTGATATGTTGGGACACATAGTTGACAGGTGCTATGAATTGGTTGGGTATCCCCCTAGGTTTAAAAAGGAAAGGGGTTGGTCAAAATGATAGGTCTAATATGTCTAAAAGCAAACAGTCTGTGTCTACTGCTTCTGCTTTGCCTTTTTCACCTGAACTGATATCAAAGCTTATGAATCTGATCAGTGAGAAAGGAGGAAATGAGTCTCAAGTTAATAATGTAGGAGGTAAGAGTGTTTTTGTTAATGGTTTTTCATGTATGTCTAAAATTTCAAATCTGGAAAAGATTTTTAAAAACTTTGTAAATTGTTATTAGTCATGGTTGGATTTCTGATTCAGGAGCTAATCAACACATGACTAATAGTGATCAGGATCAATGTTTTCATAACCGGACCGGACATCAAATCGGTCACCTTACTGGTTCACTGGTCGGACCGGTCCGACCGGATTTAAAAACCGGATATAAAATAAATAATAGTTAAATAACATGTAACAAAATATAAAAATTCTAAAGGAAACTTCACATATACTTTTAATTCATTAAATTATGTGAAGTGATTATTATGATATAAATAAACAAAAACTAACATAAAAATTGAGGAAGAGTGCATCAGTATGAAAGAATATTAATAATAAAATAATGGTTTTTATCGGGTTGTGGAATAAGTTAAAGTGGGTTTTAAAAAGGCCCAAAAGAATAACTTTCTTCTTAAGTGTTCTCTATCCAGTACACCGAGCATTCCACAGCTTCTTCCGACCGTCAGAGCACCGTACCGGCCGGAAAATCTTCAAATAAAGTAGATCTATCTTTCTCGTCAACTTTAACTGCTTTCTTTGATAGTCGAGAGGGTCAAGCTATAAATTTAATTTCCATGCAGTACTCCGGTCCCCTGTAAATCCGCCGATGCCCGTTGTTCAATATTTCACAGAGCTGGTTCATATCCGTGCCATGGTTGCAGAAATGTTGCATCAATTTACAAATACCGGTCCGACCGCCGAACCGACCGGACTGCCTGACCGTCGCAACCGCTCTGAACCGGACGATTTTTTAGGAGGATAACGATTACGTAAAACCGGACCGTCGCCATTGCCGAACCCCGTTGAACCGGCCCGGTCCGATCCGGTTGTCAAAACATTGATCAGGATATGTTCAACTGTGTTGAAGTATCTGAATATAATATTCTTGTCAAACATCCAAATGGTACAAGTGCTAAGGTCATTAAAATAGAAGATATAAAACTTGCTGAGGGTGTTATATTGTATGATGTTTTCCTTGTTCCTGACTATTGTGTAAACCTGTTGTATGTCCATAAATTAGCTAAGGATAATAGGTTAAGTGTATTGTTTGATGAACAAAATTGTTTTATTCGGGATTCCAAGTCCAAGAGAATCCTGATGGCCAGTAATCAAAGTGAAGGCTTGTATTTTGTAGGAAAACATGTGAGTGTTAATAGTAGGTGTTATAATAGTATTAGTGATGCCAATTTGTGGCATAGTAGACTTGGTCATCCTTCTGACCAAGTCTTGGCTGTTCTAAGAAAGAACTTGAACTTAGGAGATAGAGACTCACAGCCTTGTGAAATCGGTCACAAAGCTAAGCAAGTGAGGGTCCTTTTTCCTATCAGTGATCACAAATCCAAACACCTAGGTGATCTTGTTTATCTAGATTTTTGGGGTCCATATAGGGTCACTAGTAGGGAAGGTTAAAACTACTTTCTAACTATAGTTGATGACTATTCTAGGACAGTTTGGTGTTATATGCTAAAAAACAAAACTGAAGTGTTTAAAAATCTAATGGTCTTTTATGAATTGGTAAAAAACACAGTTTAATACTAATGTTAAGATCTTTAGAAGTGATAGTGGCACTGAATTTGTTAATAAACAAATGCAATCCTTTTGTAATAACAATGGCATTATACACCAAACATCTTGTGCCTATACTCCTCAGCAAAATGGAATTGCTGAAAGGAAACATAAGCACCTCTTAAATACAGCCATATCTTTGTTGTTTCAGAGTAGTTTACCACTTAGGTTTTGGTCTGATTGTGTTAGACTGCTACTTATTTGATTAACATGATCCCCTCATCTGTTCTGTTATGTAAGAGTCCTTATGAAGTTGTTTATGCCCCCCCCCCCCACACACACACACACACTTAGTCACATTAAAACCTTTGGGTGTCTCTGTTTTCACACTATTTTAAACAATAATGATAAACTGTCTGTTAGAGCTTCAAAATGTGTTCTTATAGGATACTCAAATTTTAAAAAAGGGTATGAGTTGTGGTGTCTTGAAACTAAAACTGTTGAGTTTTCTAGAGATGTTAGGTTTTATGAAGAAATTTCCCCATTTAAAACTCTTGATAACACTGTTGAATCCCCTAAAGGTGATAACAGTGTTACAAACTTAAACTTTTTGATCAATGTGAGTCTTCTGAAGTTTTTATTGTGACTGAAAACCAAAATCTTCCCGATGATGAAGGGGGAATCACTAGTTCTCAGGATGAGTTGACAAGTTTGTAACTAGGAAATCCTTCCAGGACTCCTGGGGGTAGACTTAGGTTTGCAGCCTGGCAGTCCAGGTTGTAGGACTCCTAGTAGGGCAAACAATGATGAAAACTCTCCAAATGATGAGACTATTATACCTGAGGGAACAATTAAGAGGTCTAGTAAGTTTTCTAATTTTTCTAGAAAATTCAATGATTATATTATAGAAGGGAAGGTTAAATATGGGATTGAAAAAACAGTCAATTATTCAAACCTGTCTGCTGATAATTTTTGCTTAGTATCTAGTCTTAACAAAACTGTTGAGCCCACCTCTTATTCAAAAGCCTCAAAAGACTTAAAATGGGTTGAGGCTATGAATCAAGAGATGGAATAGAAACAAAACTTGGGAACTAACTGAGTTACCTAAGGGGAGAAAACCAATAGGCTGCAAATGGGTCCATAAGATTAAATACAAAACTAATGGTGAGATTGAGAGGTATAAGGAAAGATTGGTTGCCAAAGGTTACAATCAGAGAAAAGGGTTAGATTTTGGTGAAACTTTTTCACCATTTGTCAAGATGGTCAGAGTTTGGTGTGTTTTAAGTTTAGCCGTTCAAAATAACTGGGAATTGTTTCAGTTAGATATTAACAATGCCTTCATATATGGTATAATAATTGACGATGTATATATTATAAAGCATGTGTAGGGGGGCTATAGTTCTAAGAGCATGTGTAGGGGGGCTCCATGGGGCTTTATGGGGAATAAAATATTATAAAGGGTTCCATGGGGCTTTATGGGAAAAGATGGGTGTAGTGGGAAGGGGCTCCACGGGGCTTTATAAATGATTGGGTAATAATTGCTTAATTATTCTTTTTTTTATTTAAATAATAATATTAATAATAATAGTAATAATAATATTAAAAGAAAATTTATTAAATTAAAAAAAATAATAAAATAATATTTAATATTAAAAAATAATATTTATTAAATTAAAAATAATAATAAAAAAAATAATATTCAAACGTTTGAATTTCAAACGGTTACTGTTTCAACGGCTAGTTTTCATATGTTTGAATTTCAGACGGTTACTGTTCCTACGGCTAGTTTTCAAACATTTGAATTTTCTAAAGCTATAAATACAAGACCAAAACCTCCTTCTCAGTCACAATTATCACTCAAACATTCAAAGATATGGGTGGCGGTTATCCTAACGAAGCTGCCGGACCTTCCGATCTCCGGCGATACTCTCGCCGGAGACGTCGTCTACCATTTTCATCATCTCCTCCTCCTCCTCAACCAATGTTCTCTTCTATTCTCCTCCTCCTCCCCCTCAACCAATGTTCTCTTCTCTTCCTCCTCCTCCTCATCCTCAACCAATATTCTCTCCTCCTCCTCCGCCTCCTCTTACTCAACCAGTGTCAACTCCTCCTCCTACTCAACCAGTCTCCATCCCCATTCCTCCTCTACCAGAGTACACTTCCCCATACCCAAATGCTCCTCTCACTGATGAGGAATATGTCTAGGCCTTGGACTATACCATGGCTGTAATGGGAATGGGCAGCTACTGTTGGTGGAGACCCAACCAACCCCAACCCCATCCCCACCCCAAACCCTCATGCTCTGGAGCAAACTGAGGAAGAGTACGAAGCAACTAGGAGTATGGATCACGAACCATACTATTTATCAACTCCTAACTATGGCCGCATCCGCAGGATGGCAGGTCTGACGGTCGCGATAGCGATCGTCCTGTGTCGTCTCTAGAGTATATACTGGAGGACTGGGATAATTATTCTCCGTAGTGGGGGATTTAGGTTTAATTATGTAATGTTTTAATAGACAGATTGGTCCACCTCAGATGCCACGTGTGATGCCACGTAGGCAGTTAACAGAAAAAGTTAACTGGGGTTAGTTTGGGACCAACAAAATAAAAACGCTAACAAGTTAGGACTGTTATCTTACAACTTTCAAGTTAGGACTGTTCCCTTCCAACCTTTCAAAGTTAAAATTATTTAATTTCATTTCCCCTAACTAAAAATAACCGTAGGAACGTGTAAACACTAAACACGCATCTTTCCAAAGTATAACTCAAAAAGTACTGGCCAGCAATTTTACAAATACCAATCAGCAAATCAATGCATTTTATTCAATTAATTCTGAGTAACATATATTTCAAAATGCAAATTCGGGAAGCACTGACTGAGGCTTTTGTTGAGATAACCTATTATATATATATATATATATGTATTATTAGAGAGTGCCATGAATAGTGCCAGCCCCTCTCCCATTGGTTGAGAGGGGCGGTGGCCTTTATTATTTTTTTTAAAACTTTGTTATACCATATATATTAATGGTTTCAATTGATAAACAAAGTGTGTTGGTGGTGGAGTGGTATTGTGGTGTGGTTTGTTGTGCAAGGTCCCAAGTTCGACTCCTTGGGGGAGGCGGGTTGCTGGGCTTTTTTTTTTTTTTAACTTTGTTAAACCATATATATAAATGGTTTCAATTGAAAACATAATGTGTTGGTGGTGGAGTGGTTTGTGGTGTGGTTTAGTTGTCCAAGGTCCCAAGTTCGAGTCTTGGTGGAGGCGATTTGGTGGGGTTTTTTTTTTTTTTTTTAAACTTTGTTAAACAATATATATTTATGGTTTCAATTTAGAATATAATGTCTTAGCGGTGGAGTGGTTTGTGGTGTGGTTTAGTTGTCCAAGGTCCCAAGTTCGAGTCTTGGTGGAGGCGATTTGGTGGGGTTTTTTTTTTTTTTTTTTTAAACTTTGTTAAACAATATATATTTATGGTTTCAATTTAGAATATAATGTCTTAGCGGTGGAGTGGTTTGTGGTGTGGTTTAGTTATCCAAGGTCCCAAGTTCGAATATTCGGTCAAACACTTTATTTATTTTTTAACCTTAGTTAAACAATATATATTTATGGTTTCATTTCAAAAGACAAGATGTGTTGGTGGTGGAGTGGTTTGTCGTGATGTTTTCTTAGCCAACGTCCCAGGTTCAAACCTTTGGGGAGGTACTTTGTTTATTTTTCCATTTTAACAAGTGTTTTTTGTTTTTTAAATATTACATCAAAGTCAGTGACAAAAAAAAACGTAATTATTATACCTAAACAATACGGTGACCGTCAATGTCCGGAAATGTATTACTTAAATCCAATACAAACTTCCGTCGGTTTAGCGCGCCGCAACGCGCGCGGAAGTAATACTAGTATGATATAAGTATTAATCTCATATTGATCAGTGTTCACAAAGTATTAAATAATAAGTGCATATATAAATATATAATAAATAGATTCATTATTAAAGTATAAATTGTATTACGTGTATAAAAAACTCTAATCGTTCCAGTGATGATGCACATTTTTGAACAAACAAATCTCCACGTATATTAAACATTTTATATAATAAATTGTTTTCTTTTTGCATGATAAATGCTTTTCTGAAAAGGAAGAATATTAAGAGAACATTCACAGAATATCCGCTTTGTTGATCGTTGCTAGTGCGAAACCTACGCTCCGCGTACGTCTGTTGGTCGCTTTCTTTATTGTCCTTTAAACTAAACCTTACTCCCAAACAAATATTGGCGGTCCAATATATTTTTTACTTTCTAGTTTTTTTTTTTATTAAACACAGCAAAATGTCGACCAACGAGTCATACCGGATTCCCATTTTCAGTTGATTTTATTCATCGATTAACCATAAAATATATTAACAGACAAAGAGTTGTATAGACATAGATCAACCAAAATATCTGTAGCCTTTTAACAATTGAATCTACAAACAAAAAGCTAATACGCATGAAAACATTTTGTATTTGAGCCGACTCATTTGTTTTCAAAACAACATTTTATGTCAGAAACATAGTTAACTCTAATTTTTACTGTCGAATTAAAACATTTTATATTTGATCCGACTCGTTTCCGAAAAAATTTACATTAGAGTCGTAGACCAGCCTATATCATACGTAAAAATAAGAATGAACACGTTTTATATTTGACCATGCTCATTTCAAAAAAAAAAAAAAAAAAACCTATGTCGAAACGTGAATTTATATCGTTTATAGAGAAGTTTGGAGATATAATGGGTTACATGTCAAAAGTTTGAGGGGTTAAAAAGAAATTAGAAAGTAACGGTGTCTTTTTTTGTCAAGTTAGAATATAAAGGGGCCAATTCTACAAGCTAGAAAGTTGGTTTTTGTCAAATCATAAACTTGAGGGTAAATTTTATCAATTTGAAAAAGTTGGAGAGTTAGTAATTAAATAGCATGGTCGGGCTTTTGCGTCAAAATATTGACTAACTCGAATTTAATCATCTACTCAAGGTTTATTGGATTTAAATACTCCAAACTTTCAGATTTTGGCTGACAATACTCCCAACTACGAAAATGTTTGTCAACACTCCCAACTTTTAAGGTATTTTCCACTGGCACTCCCAAACTAACCCAGTTACTTTGTTCAGTTACTTTGCTGATGTGGCATGCTGACGTGGCCATTATTGCTGACATGGCATGCTGTGGAAGATGATGTGTCATCCACGTCAGCATGCCACGTCATCAATAATGGCCACGTCAGCATGCCACGTCATCAATAATGACCACGTCAGCAAACCAACTGAACAAACTAACTGGGTTAGTTTGGGAGTGCCAGTGGAAAATACCTTAAAAGTTGGGAGTGCTGATAAACATTTTCGTAGTTGGGAGTATTGCCGGCCAAACTCTGAAAGTTGGGAGTATTTAAATCGAATATTCTTCTAACAAAACGTATTATATTTGATCTGACTCGTTTTCAAGCAAAATTTACTCGACTTTGTACCGAAACATCCATAAAAGTAAAAGGTACGATATTAGTTTTACGGTAAGTTTATAACTTTACAAACTTGAGGGGGGTTAAAGTGACATTTGCAAAGTTAGAGAGTTATTTTTGACATCATAGAGAAGAGTAGGGGTAGAATGGGTTACATGTAAAAGTTTAAGGGTTAAAAAAAGTTAGAAATTAAGGAGACTTTTTTTTTGTTAAGTTAAGAAGTGGGAGGGTCATTTCTATCATGCTAGAAACTTGGTTTTTGTTAAATCATAAACTTGAGGGGTGAAATTTGTCACTTTAAAAAGTCAAAGGTTGAGTAATTAAAAAACATGGTCCACCGATCATGCCTTTTAAGATATCTATATATAACTAGGTTAGAATTCCCTGTATTACACGGGTTGATAAATGTTAACTAATAAAAAGTTATGTTTAAGAAAAAAAATATGCATTTAACGATTGAAAAAGTCGGTCGTTAAGATATGTATTTAAAAAAATGAACATTAACATGACAGCTATAAATTTTGCTAAGTTAATTTTTAAAACACCCAATGAGAATTAAATTTGACTTTTTAATATTATGTATTTATTTGTTATTATTATTTAAAATATTGTTTTTTACTATTGTTTATCATTCAACCACAACAATTATTTTCAAAATTATAGATATCCCTTAGAAAAACAATTATCCTTATTATTTTTTTATTTTTAGTATTTTATCTTACATAGAGAAAAACTATAAGCTTTAAGAAAGGCTACAAGCTATTATTATTTAAAATTACTTAAATAATCTTACAAAATAAAATTTTATTTCTCGATCATATTTAGTTATGTCGAATTTGGTCATTTTATACATTTTATTAAAAGCTTAAGCTACTCTGCCAAACAGCTAAATATATTTAAAAGCTACTGCTACTGACAACTACAACCAGCTTCCACACCAGCTAGTTTTGCCAAACATACCGTAGGAGCGTTCAAATTTTCAGCTTTTTCTCCTATGCTTCAAGCTCCTTCAACCAAACAAAGATTTTTATTGAGTATGAACTTTTTTCTTAAAAGCTTGAAGCTAGAAACTCATAAAAACCCCCTACCAAACATACCCTTAACACACTCACAATAATATAAAGATTGGTTAATAGTAAGCCTCTAATTAATTAAGGGTTGCTTTTGTTTTCTATAAAATTTTCCCTATAAATGAAGGCTTAAATGTTGCGAAATTTAGTTATTTTCTCTATATGTATAGACAAAGTAAACTTTAGAGGTTCAAATGTGAATGCTCTTGTAATGCTATAACTTGACAAATCTCAGAAAGTCAGAAACCACCCAACGTTGTTAGACCTTCGAGTGATTTGAATAGATGAGACCTTTGGATGTTTATGAACTCAACTTAATTCAAACACCTTTGGGTCCTTCTTAATGTGAACATATCTTCTGAACCAAAAATTTACTGAAAAGAGTATGATTCAGAGTAAAACCCAACTATGCAAGACTGATAATTTTGGCTACAATGTCTAAAACTCTTATAAAGTATACAAAGTCATAGAACTCAAAGCGGATAATGAATATGGGGCCTTTTCGTAACAAAAAATTATTTCATCCTATAATTCGCGTATCATCTTTTTGTATCCAGTTACAAGTTTTGCTTTATTATACTTCCTCTTAATTAAGTCACTCCTGTCAATATCACGGTATCACAACCTACAAGAATTAGAGCTTTTGTTTTATTTCATCCTATGATTTCATTCTATAATTCATATACCATCTTTGTATATCCACGTCATTTACACATTTAAATGCTACTACCGTACTATCAAGAGGATTAGCCACTAAAGGTATCTATCCAAAAGTTTATTTAATTTTATTCTTTTAGAATTTGGGGCTCTAAAGAAATAGATGCGCAAAACCCTTGTTTTACTATACTTTCCTTTAAATCACTCCTATCGATATCACTATATAACAACCTACAACAATTACAACTTTTGATCATATTTTTAATTAAATAGTTGTTGACTACTATTTCAATCGATTAATAAAGTAAAAGATGGATGGTCGTCATTCCAAATAAAAAAAAAAAGCATGAAAGTTGCATATATTTTTTTTAACATACTTTGCCTCTTGATTAAAACCAACCACACCTTTTCGTTTAATTTATAATTTAGTATTATGTAATAACGAACTGTTCTAAACCTACATGGGGCATATGGCATTTTCCAATCAATAATATTCTTTGTTCTAAATTTAACTTTTTTCAGCTTCGTGGGTCATAAAAGTTTTCCATTGTTCAAACTATTTACAATAGCATTACTTTGGTTTAGTTAAGCTCCAATTCAGTATCATTCTAGGTAAAATGCCATTATTACGTGTATACATATAAACACACATGCATATATAGTAGGATTTGGCTACAATTTCTAAAACATAAAAAGTATACAAAGTTATAGGAGTACGGTAAAATACCATTATAAATCACCCAAAACCCACAGATACAATAGCGAATATTACTAAGGGGCTGTTTGGTAAGTGCTGAATCAGTAAGAGGCCTGAATGGGTAAGAGGCTCTGAACCAGTAAGTGTTGAACCAGTAATGAGTTGTTTGGTTAGATCTCTGAATAACTCTATAAAATTACTTTTTTACCCTCACTTCTTTTTATAAATATATAATCATAAATATATAATATCAATTAAAAAAATAATAATCACCTCTACTCTTCTATTATTTATTTTTCTAGACAAACACATCACCACACATCACTGTCTTTCTTTTTATTCTTTCTTATCACCTACTCTTCTATCTCTCTCGCTTTCATTTTCTTCTTTTTTTCCTTTTTTCTTTTAACCCATACAAAACACCCACCCACATAACCAGAGGTGAGGAGGAAGGTGGGTGCGACGGTGGTTGTGTTTGTAGGTGCGATGGTTGTTGTAGCGGAGATGGAGGGAGGTAGGGCGACGATGGGAGGAGGCGGCGGGGAGGAGATGGAGGAGGCGGCGGCACAGGAGGAGATGGAGGAGGCGGCGGGCAGGAGATGGAGGAGGCGACGAGGAGGAGAAACCATTCAGAGGAGAGGACAGATGAGTCAATTTTTTCATTCAGCATGATACCTTTGCTGAACCATTCAGTACGTCTTAATGGTTCAGTTTCAAAGGGCAAGTTTTTTGCAACCAAACATCACAGACCTCTGACCGATTCAAAGGTTACCTCTGAATGGCTCCATTCAGAGTAAACAAACAGCCCCTAAAACATCATATTCGAACCCTCAGAGTCTATAAAAATTTCAAACATACCATCATACAACTATAAATATGAAACACTACATGATAATCAATATAAATTACCAAAATACTATGAGACAAAACACACTGCGGTTAGATATCTGATGATTTGTTAAGAATAAATTGATATGTTACATGATTAAGAGTGTCAGGGTGAGCAATAACTGAACTCTGGACCCTGAATCCAAACAAAGGCGAAATCGAATTGAATTAACCAAATATCATGATCGGTGTTTTTTTGAAACCTTGGTTAACCAAACCAAACCATTCATATTTCATATATTTCAAGCTTTTATGCTTCCATATCATGTACTTCATATTTTATACCTCCATTTGATTTATTTATACCTCTATTTCATGTATTTCTAAGGAAAAGATGTAGCCTAGGTTTGGTTCTAATACCAACTAATTTAACCGAACCGAATTGAAAGCGGACAATCTAAGTGAATAAACTTAACCGACTGATTAATAAAAATAGATTAACCAATGACCTTGGTTTCGGTTGAGACTAATCGAATTGTGCACAAATCTCACTGTGTCTGTGTTGCCCGTCCATCGCGCGAGCACTTTTCTAGTATCTATTATCTATTACTATTTTATGAAACATATTAGAAGGGCACAATAGTCATTTGATCAACAATCTTAATTTTTAAGACTCTTACAATTTATATAGCTTGAGGTACAACTATGTAATGTATAATCAAAGACAACCCACTAAATGGGTCAATAAACAATCTCACAGGCAGGAAACAAAAACCAAATCTCACTTCAAAACTCAAACTTAAATCTCTCTTACTTCATCCTCTCTCTCTTTCTCTATCCCCTTCTCTCTTTCTTTCCCGCTCTGTCCTACCACGTCTACGGCGGAAACACGTGGCGTGGAAAAAAGAGAGGTTTCACAACTAAACTTAGAATAATCACATTTTTCTAAAAATGTCATTGCATTAAACATTGAAATTGTCAATTTTTTATCAGAGTTACATGTCCCATAATTATATCCCGACAGAAATCCGACTTTATTAATCATCCCCCTCCTTAGCCATGCTCGATCGTCATCCATTTCAGCTACCTGAAAGATATGTTAAGAAAATGTCAATTGATTACATATTGGTGAGTTCACAGGATTTATTTCCCACAGCAGTAGCGGCAGCAACAACATTTATAATAATAGTGCTAGTAACGGAAATAAGAACAAGTATGATCCTCTAGAAGCCCAAACTTCCAAGGTCGACGACGTTGCCCTCGGCCCATAACCAAACCAAGACAAAAATTACCCCCCCACGTTGTTTCTCGATCCAACAAAAAATTTGGTAATACAATGCAACCCCTTATGTACTTATGGAACTGATGCTATCGGCTCAGGGTGGGCCTTGTAAAGAACTAATGGTTCTATTCAACATATACCTTTGGCTAAGCGCAACCGTGTATTGTTTCCGGTGAGCGACGACGTCCCCAGGGATCCCCCTCAATGCAAACAATTGGTTATATTACATTGCGAGAGTTCTGCCCTGAGTAGCTTACCATTACCCATGCGTCCATTTTATTACTTTTCAGAGTTCCATAAGTTATAAGATAATTGATGACAAACATATCTTTCCCGCAGGTTTAAAAGCATTTAAAAACGTTAAAAGGGGCCGTGAAACTCAACTTAACCATCGCAGCACAACAACGTCACAACAACAATCCTAGAGAATAACGATTAGTCCAAGTCAACAACCTACAAGTGTCCTAGACGTATTAGACACTAGGTCCATAGTGTGTGTTTAACCAACAAGTTATTTACCCAACTCTCAATACCATTATTTTGGTTTAAGTCCCGTTTAATTAGAAAAAACATGTCCTAGGCCTGTTGGTGATAGATTACCCTTATTATGTTAGCAACAACTTAATTTTTATAACTGATAATATTATGTCTCAAGTTAGCTTGGTTTGTCGCCTCGAACCCGATCACTACCAGATTTACACTCACGTAATGATCGTCAATCTATTAACCTGAATTAATATTCCGTTTGTAGCAAACGGAAAATTTTTCTTTCTTCTCTTTCGGTTTCGAGCAATTTTCGGGTCGAAAATTCTTTCAACATGGGATGATGTGACACTCGGCAAACTCAGGTTAATACTTTTATCAACCACATAACTCTACCTTAGCAAAACATTCTTTAAACGTACTTAACTGGGTTAGCTGAGTTGGTTTAGTGATTTGGGGGATCACTGGGAGTCGGTCTTACACACACATTAGTTATGGTTTAGTGATTCGGAGGATCACCGGGTAAACACACGCACACGTGTCTCGTATCACGTCCGTTGGTAAAATAATAATGCAATATGGGTAACTTTTTGATAATTACGTGTTATATGATCATTGGTAGCTTAGGAATACATGTTTATGTGAAATTATATGATTAAACTTGTTTGGGATGCTTTTTGGGGGAAAAGGGCGAAGGGATGGGGTAGGGGCGAAGGAGTGACCCTTATCTGATGCTGGTCATGTATAAATACCTCGTTTTGACTTGTTTTCATCATTTGCAAACCCTAACTCGCCTCCAAGTGCTCTCTCTCGAACCATACCTCTGTACCATAATTTTTTGCCCTCAAATCGCCCCTTTCTAACCTAAAAACACCTACAAATCTATAACAAGGCTTAAATCTAATGTGTGTATTATATCCAACATCTTTTCCTTTCATTTTAACATTGTTTTCATAAACCCTTGATGTCCAGATCTGATTTCAAATTGTTTTCATAAACAAAAGTCTTTCTTAAAATTTTCTAACAAGATCTAAACCATCTAGAGTTTTATAACAAAAACCCAAGTTTTCAAAGGTGTTGGTGATCTAGGAATTGGGGCTTTTGTGTTATATGTTGATATGATGATAACATGATGCTCATATGATGTTTATTGATGTGTTAAAAACATGTTTAGGGTGTGTTTATTTGGATTTTGGGGTTTTATGAACATTAGGGCTATTTTGGGGATTTTGATGGTTGTTATGGATGGTAAGATGATTAGGTTATGTGTAGAATCATCATAGGAAGTTGTGGTATGAATTAGACATGATTGTAAAAGTGATTATGTGGTTCAATTGCGGATTTTGCTATTTATGGTAAAGAACACATGCATGATTTGATGTTTTTATAATCTTTGCCAAATTGGGTAAAACTTGCTAATTGTGCTCAAAACCTGTTTTGTCTATGTGCTAAGTGATGTAACATGATGGGGATGTGCTAGGGATTGGGTTGGTAGTGGTTGGCTACGTCTGGGCAAGCTTCGGGGTTGATTACAATCCCCCCCCCCCAAAACGATTGTTTTTTAAATTACACCAAACACATTTAATTTTTATACTATATATGACCCAACCTTTTTATTCAATTTACCCCACATGTTACCCCACAATTTCATTCTAGACCACACACCACAATCTAACAAACTGTCAAGCAAATGGCTAAACCATGGATTGAAGAAGAAAAGTTAGCCATAACGTTAGGGTGGCTAAATGTACAAGAGAACATTGGAATCTCTAATACGCTTCGTTCAATCCGTTTTGGGTAGTCTTGGTGGAATTTCGTTCAATCCGTTTAGTGGTTAACTTCATCAAAAGTTTAGGGACATCGAAACAAAGTGCGAGATCTTTGAGGAGATGTTCAAGGCCAACATAGAGGAATGTCTAATAGACTCTAAAGAAGTTGCCATAAAGGTGACTCAAGTGGATTACGTTTTTAGTACAATGAGGAGTTTGAGTACGTGTCGTGACGCAAATGCTACGAGCAAATTATATCTAAATTTTAGTTTATGTGTTTTAAATTTATGTTTTTAAATGTAATGTTTTATTTTATTGTACTGCTTTTTTTTTATTTTAAAGTGTTAGTTTATGTGTTCATATTATATTTAAAACAAAAAATAAAAAAATCAAGGTGACGTGAAGGCCACTCAGTCACCATCCATGACACTACCACCTCAGCACGATTTTTGCTGTTAACTCCAAAAAATACTCATTTCTTTGTACTTTTTGTATCTGAAAGTTGATTGATATACATTGGGGGACCCACCCAAGCCGAAAGGGGGCGAGCGCCCTTGAAAAAAAATTAGTATTATATATACTCATTAATCCCGTCCGCACCCCTTGGACTTTTGAAACCGACCTCAAGAAAATAAAATATATAATTTTGTGTTTAGACTTAGCCAAATTTGTGTTTAGACTATAGAGTTAGCCAAATTTAAATAGTTGGTAGGCTAGTAGCCCAATTTTAAGAGTTAGCCCATAATTTTTAATAGGTTTTAAATCTGATTAAAAGAAGAAAAAAACAACATAGCATCTAAAACATTACAAAAACAGAGTAGTCCGCCAGTCCTTTCCTCTCGCTACTAAAAACCCTTAATTCCCCTCACTCCAGCGGCCTGTTCTGTTCGAAGCTTCTGTTCAGACCGGGCCCCAACGCTCCGGCCTCCGGTGCTGCCCTGTTCAGTCCTTCGATAGTTCGATCCCACGAAGGTAAACATTCTATATGTTTTTTGTAAGTGCTTATATATATATACATGTTAAAAATTCGACTCACACTACACCTGATAGTAGCCAAGCGGATGGACTTTTGATTGAGTTAAAAAAATACGAGTCTGTATTCTTCTCACCCTTGATGTTACATATTATAGACATGACAAATACATTGTCCCTATGTCTTCAACCGTTGAAAGAAACTTTTCAGCAATGAAGTTTGTGAAGAACGATTTGTGTAATAGGACCGGTGATGAGAATTTAAACGATAGTTGTTTTGCTTTTATTGAAAAAGGACTTGCTTAGAAATGTGGAGAAGAAGATATTATAGATAAATTCCAAAAAATGAAGACTCGAAGAGAACTTTAGATTTTAAATTTTTGTTAAGCATATGTAATGACGTTAAATTAGTTTTGGGCTTTTGGTTTCTTTTGTTGATTATATAATTTTAATATAATTATTTTTGGTATATGAGTTGACCGGACCCGACCGAGGCCACCAGATGGAAATTTATTTTATTGTAATAGATAAACATCCAATATTAGCCATATGATTCCGCACCTCATGAAAAGAATTCCTAGGTCCGTCACTGTTGATATAACATATTTTTGGATAGTACATGTAAGGAAGTTAACTATGAAATATCAAAACGCAACACAAATGGTCCCCTTAGTTTAGTGGTAATCACACTTAACCCGCACCTTCATAAATTTCATATAACCCGCACAAATGGTACCCTTAGTATTAAGTCCCACAGCGTTGCGACAGGGGCATAAAACCATGCCA
Organism: Ambrosia x helenae; assembly: GCA_030844895.1. Lineage (NCBI taxonomy): Eukaryota > Viridiplantae > Streptophyta > Magnoliopsida > Asterales > Asteraceae > Ambrosia > Ambrosia x helenae. The sequence goes on from JAUTDX010003015.1 coordinate 28,637, forward strand.
AATAATACCAACTCCACATTGCCGTCAATGATCACCAACACTAAAGTTGCAGCATGTTAATTCCCCATATTTTTTTTATTGTAACAGGTTTAGTGTCGTGGACAAGTTTTTTATTTAAAGGTAAGGAACGATATGCCAACCAACGTGACAGCGGGCATCGTGGTCAAGGTCGACTACTCAACCGCCACCAGCCCCTTGGATCTCACAGATGTGCGGAAACCCAACCTCCACATGCACGTAATCACGGTCGTGGAATAATCAACCTCGCCTCCCATCTGAGTCGAACCGGCGCCGCCTGTATTCGCTCTTCACCCAGTTACGACTTGCCTAGTGCACGATCGGTTCTCTCAAAACATTGGCGTAGGTTTCAAGGGGAGGTAGGGGGCGGCCGACCCCCCCCCCCCCCCCGAATTTTCACTCAGAAGTTCCAATTATATAGTATTCGTATAGAATTTTTTAGGTATATACGGTTTCGACCCCCCCCCCCCCACCTTTTTGAAAAAAAAAAACAGGTATATTATATAAACCAAAACTAACGATATATCGGACGATAAAAGGTTTCCAAATATCGATTGTTTGAACGACTTTATCGTTTTTCTTTGTTTTTTTTCTTTTGGGCTCATTTTGAAAGGTATAACCCAATTGTTTGATTTTGCCCATTTTTTTCCTTGAGAAAAAGCCCAATTAAACCCTTAACCTAAGTAAAACTCTAAACCCTTTGCTGTTTCTCGATCGCACTTCTCACCCTTGCGCATAGTTGATAGTTTCATACTGTCTCTCGATCTCACATCTACTTTAATAATTTATTAATTATATATTTTTTTAGGGGTTAGCAAATAACGGATAGATTCATAGATTGTTGCCTTGTTGGGTTGTTGAATGTTGATTAAACCAACCCAATATAATATTTACAAGTGGGGGTCGATTGTTGTGCGTGTCACCATCCAAATGCCACGAGATAACTGTATCTATCATCTTCTCTTTAGCTTTCATATTCTTATAATTGTAGGACGTTGGTACTGCTTTGGACGGATCTTTTTTCAAAAGAGCAAATGAAGAACAAGTATAAATGAAGAACAAGTATAGGGAACAAATAATGAAAATATAGGTAAACGTCAAAAAGCTTCAACAAAGGCATGTTATTCCTCAAAATCCACAAGCAAACATGAATGAAGTGGATGTTAGTAGTTTAGAAAGCGATCTCGCTAAACGACTCGAAATGTGGAAATATCTGGTTAATATAAGGGAGAAAGTAAGACTAGCTTATATCAAAGGTCGACGGGCTGAACTGTAATTCTTCGTCTAGGTACCTATGTTTTGTCTCTTTTTTAATGTTTTAGTGTCGTTCAATTTTTTGTTAAACAATGCTTAGAACTTTGATATTATTGTATTTAATGTTTGACTCGACCCGAAATGAATCATCGACCTGAACATAAAATCCGAAACATAGTTATGGACAAAAAAAAATTAGGTCTCGTCCTGTGACTGGCGATTTCCGACCCCCCGGATCAATTTCTAAAGCTTCGCCACTGAAAACCCCTTATTTAATTCTAACTCCTTGATAAATTCTTTAATGTGCATTTTATAAAAAAAGTTATTGATGAATAGGTGTTGTATATGCACAAAAATAAATATCCAACACATTAAAAATCTTAAAAGTCTCCTTTGTCATAAATAAATTAATCCATAAAACAAATGACATGGACTAACTACAACAAATCCAATTTAAAGAAGACGTTTAGTTGAATCCAGACATTGTTTATGTTGTTATCATTATATATTTCTTGATCCGAAAATACTTGGTGTTCTCCAGAAAAATAAAGAACATGCATGTACACAGAGGCGGAGTCAGGATTTCATGATAAGGGGGGCTTAGATTATTGGATTGAGCGTTAAGGGGGGCTTGATACAATTTTATTGAATTTTAACCTTAAAAACTTAACAAATTTGGGCCATTAGGGGGGGCTTGATACCCCTCAGTCCCCCCCCCCCATAACTCCGCCTCTGCATGTACATATTTAATCAAAATATTTTCACTAACAGCTAACAAGCAGACCAAAAAAATGAAAAGAAGACGTCATCTGAATCTGCTTTAGGCTAAATTATGGGCTTACTTATGGTTACAGGTTGGGTTTGGATATTCTATATGTATAGGCCTCCAGGCCCTAGTAATGTTTAGATGTACATTGGCGTTTACTTATCTCAGGAAGGGGTGTTGAAGTTGAACTAATCAAATTTTGAATACTTGGATTAATAGAGTTGTTAATACTATTCGTGATGATTTTCGAGCATCCAAAATACAATACGCAGCCCATAATGCATAAATAGGAAATGCAAGTATTTTTGTTAGATTAAAACATATAACAAATGGAGTTGATTGTTTTAACAAAGTATAGGTGACTATTCGATCAAATATTTTTTTGTTAGATTAAAACATATAACAAATGGAGTTGATACATGTTTTCAGCCTTCAATATGCGATGAGATCGTTGTCCACGAGTGATCATTTTGTTGAGACATTTAGGTCATGGTACCCTCTGCCTCTTATCCAAGGCTAAATGGCTAATCAGCATTTGACTTTTGAGAGTGATATTAAGGGGATTCTCTATTAAGGCCAAGCTACCCAAGGGCCCAAGGCTAATAAGCTTTTGTGTCATGTCATGTGTACCTTGAGTGGGCTAAACCCAAGCCCCGATTTAAGATTAGCAACAAATCAGATGACTATGCGAATTGGTGAATAATATTTCTCATGTGTCAGAATAAATAAATATCATATCTTATTATATATATAGAGTTTACATAATAAAAGATAATTGTAAAACTTATGGACTATTGATAATATCAATTATTCATATGATTATCAATGGGTTGAGTTATTTTACAAAGGCTAATAAACATAGTAGGTAACTCGCGCGTTGCGGCGGGCGTGAAATATAAATGGGTTGGTTAGGTAAACGGGTTGTAACCAGGTTGGCGGTTCTAAATATATTGTAACCGATTGAACTTATAAACCAACTTTATATCATTTAGAGCTCCCTAAACTGTTTTGTTTTGAATAAACAAATCATTATCGTAATAATTCAGTATCTATTTTGAAACAAAAATGGACAAATTAATTGGTTGATGGCCAACCCAACCCATTTTATCCTGCGGTGAAGAACCCATTACAACCCAAAACTGTATTTACCTGTTACACAACATCCCAACCTGCCCATTGTGTCTTCTTTAACCAAACTAAATGCATGGGAAAAACATACTGGAAGGAAAAAGTAGAACAATCTGACACCATCAAGTTGTTCATGAAGTTGCTTATGTACTTCCATATGCAATTTTAATGTTTCAGTGAACCCTGCAAAATACGCATATCACCAATGACACAAATTAGAGTTGATCTAATTGATAGCCATAATAATTTGCAACTTATATATAGAAAGAATGCTTGAATTCACCAATGTTACGGTTGCCCAGATGTTGCTCATATTAGTTCCATTAACATAAACCTTTGAAGGTTTGTTTTCACAAAAGTACAAAACTCAATTGGTTCTCGCATATAAACAAACTGTAAGCATTCACTGCATCCTCTCTCACTTGAGAAATAACAACAGAACCCATTGCACAAAAGAAAAAGAGATTTTTTTTAAATTAAAATATAAATTAAAAAATTAATATTATATCATTATATGAATATTAATGAATTTGTAAAGAAAACTCACTTGTTGTTGGAATTCTGGTGATGTTAGGACGGATGAAGAACAATTTAAAGAGAAGAATACCCTCTGGAACAAATTTATCCCGTGAATATAGTGAAGGAGGGCAGGTACAATTGAAAGATTATTATAAGTTCAATTTATACTATGTATTACTAAAGCTGGTAAGAGAAGAGCAAAGGATGGTAACTGTTGATGCCATTGATGAAGGAAGAGTAATGAATTGCTTTCAATGTTAAATGCACAATATTGATGTCAAAATTGTTAAAAGCACATGGTACAAGCATCTTAATGCATCACATGGTACAAGCATCTTAATGCATTGACAAGGGCATAAAAGGAAGAAAAGTGGTCATGTTTAGAGAATTACACTTGTGACTTTTAAGTTGCCACCTTAACTTTGACATTTTGGACGTTTTTAACCCATTGCTCACTCTTTATAATGTAATATAGATGAGAAGGGTGAGAAGCCATTTTTAAACATCCGTAACCTTTTTATATGTCATAATTTTTAGAAAAAAATTATACCATAAAGTTGAGCGTTTTTTATCTTTAATATGAGTACTATATTGTTATACTTTTGAAAAAAAAACCCAGTAGCGTAAGACACAATGGAGATAACGTAAAACACAATGAGTATCAATTAAATATGCAATGAACAATAGGGTATAAAACACAATGAACAGTATAATAAAACACAATGGACAAAATACTAAAGACACAATAAACAAAAGACTAAAACACAATGAATACTTTTGAAAAAAAAAGTCAAAAACCCCAGTTGTCTAAAACATAAAGGACGACATACTAAAGACACAATGAACAGAAGACTAAAACACAATGAATACTTTTGAAAAAAAAAGACGAAATCCCAGTTGCGTAAATCACAATGGACGACATACTAAAGACACAATGAACTGAAAACTAAAACACAATAAATACTTTTGAAAAAAAAGTTGAAAACTCAGTTACTTAAGACACAATGGAGATAACGTAAAATACAATGAGTTCCACTTAAATATGTAATGAACAATAGAGTATAAAACACAATGAACAGTCTAATAAAACACAATGGACAACATACTAAAGACACAATGAACAGAGGACTAAAATACAATGAATAGTAGACTTAAACACAATGAACAACATAATAAAACACAATGTACACCGTAAATACATAACCCATTTACGTAAAACACAATGGAAAGCAATTAAATATGCAATGCACAATAAGGTTAGGGGTGTTCACGAGCCGAGCCGATCCGAGAGGAGCTTTGCTCGCGCTTGGCTCGTTTACACATCGAACCGAGCGAAGCGGCTCGTTTATAATCGAGCGTAAAACCGAACGAGCATTATTCGATCGCAAATTTTCCGAGCGAGCGCCGAGCGAGAATCGAGCGTAGAGTAATATGTACGATCATAAAATTGCGATGCTTCCTTTGATGTTTTCATTGTCAGGTGACAACTAAGGTTGAAATGTTTAATGATAATACCAAGATTGAGATCCTAGTGTCCAATGATGAGGCTGGTGAGATGATGAGCATACGTCAGAGAACAGTTGTTGCATTGTGACGTAGGTGTGATATCAAGCAACAATTAGCGATAAACGACTAATAACATAAAGAAGTCAAGACTGTCACCTCATGATTGTTTTACTATTAAATCTAGTGTTAAATTTCTATTGATTTAAATGGGCTAGTTATATTTTGTTTGCATATATTGAGCCAAATCCAATATAATGTTATATAAAGAGCCATAAATTTATCTATAAATTGTGTGTAATATATTATTAAATAAATAAAAATTTATTTGAGCCGAACCGAGCCAAGCGTACCTTTGCTCGTGTTTGGCTCATTTACAAACCGAACCGAGCCGATCGGCTCATATACAACCGAGCGGAAGACCGAGCGAGCATTTTTCAAGCATCTTCTGAACGAGCCACGAGCAAGCCACGAGCGGCGAGCGATTTGAACAGCCCTAAATAGGGTATAAAACACAATGAACATTCTAATAAAACACAATAGACAATATACTAAATACACAATGAATAGTAGACTTAAACACAATGAACAACATAATAAAACACAATGTACACCATAAATACCAAATCCATTTGCGTAAAACACAGTGAAAGCATACTAAAAACACAATGGATAAAGTTAAATTATGTGTAGACTTAAAAACATAAATAACATATTTTTAAAGCACACGTACATACTATAACACAATGAACGAGCAGAAGACACAATGAAGAAGAAAGCTCATTTAACATGGAATTTTTTTTAAAAATTTAATGTAGCATTTGGTACTCATATTAAAGATAAAAACGTTCGTTAATATGATAGGTGGAATTAACATGTGCAATGCATGTGGAGAGAGAAAGTCAACAAATGTGGTTTTCCTTTTATGCACATCCTCTAATTTATTTATTTTTTTTAACAAACTAATCTCAACCCTACAAATATAAGATCAATGGACCACAATCCTTCTCACCCTTCGTAGAAAAAATGTCTTGTGTATTTAATCCTAACCTAGGTGAATCAAATACTAATAATTACGAGAGGGCAATTAACCTACAAAGGGTGCTTATCGTACAAAGGACCAAACCAAAATTACACATGCACTAATTTGAAATTACGCACTCTTTGTTTTTAGTGCCCGGACGTTTTTTGCAATCCACACTTTCAACCTACCTCTTTCACCTTCCCCGTCACCGTCCCACCTGCAACATCATCAATAGCTTTCAAATCGACAACCACCGAACATCAACCACCATCAACAAAACCTCGTTCCACAACCAGTTAATCACCTTCACTTGATATCGTTCACCACACACTTGAAAACCATCCAACACCATTGTATCCATGGTCAAAACGACATGTATAACCACCTACACCTTTCAACGTTAGAAAATTCGTAACACCGTAACCGCTACTCAATCACAATCACACACAACACACAACCAATGAAAATCACACATGACCAACATTCCAAAATGACGCAAGACCAATTCATAATCACGCACGTTGAAAGGATCTTCAGTACACTTTGTACGTTAAGCATCCTTCGTATTCTAAACTTTCTCATTACAAGGATAGATGAGGTTAAAATACCCCTAATGCTGGATGTTCAAAGCAATGTGTAGTTTGAAACAAATGCATATATATTTTTCCGGTAAATAAATTGTTCTAAAGACCAAAATTCAACTAATGACTTTACGAATAGTAACCGTTGTTTGTCGTATAACAATTTTTCTAGATAAACAATATATAATGAGTTTATATATAAAAGAGAAAATAACTAAGGTGTTGTTTGTTTTTTTCTGCAGAAAAAGGTCTGCAGTCTACGACCACATCTGCAGACATCTGCAGGAGAAGAGGAGGACCAAACGTCTGCAGTCTGCAAGAAGAAGACTGTTTGTTTGTTAACGTCTGCAGGCTGCTGAAATAAACTTAAATTTAAATAAACTGAGTTTTTACAGCAGTCTGGTGGTAGACGGTGGTGGTGGGTGGACCGTGGTGGTGTGGACCATGGGTGGTGGTGGGGGTGGTGGTAGTGGTGGTGGTGGTGACGGTGGTAGGTGGTAAGTGGTGGTGGTGGTGGACCGTGGTGGTGGACGGTGGTGGGTGGTGGTAGTGGTGGTGGGTGGACGGTGGTAGGTGGTGGGGTGGTGGACCGTGGTGGTGGGTGGTGGTGGTGGTGGTGGGTGGTGGTAGTGGTGGGTGGACGGTGGTGGGTGGTGGTGGTGGACGGTGGTGGTGGTGATGGACCGTGGTGGGTGGTGGTGGTGATGGGTGGTGATGGTGTGGTGGGTGGTGATGTGTGGGTGGTGGTGGGTGGTGGTGGTGGTGGTTGGTGGGTGGTGGTGGTGGTGGGTGTGGTAGTGGTGGTGGAACGGTGGTGGTGGTGGTAGTGGTGGGGGGTGACGGTGGTAGGTGGTGGTGGGTGGACGGTGGTAGGTGGTGGTGGTGGACCGTGTGGTGGTGGTGGGTGGTGGTGGGTGGTGGTGGTGGACGGTGGTGGTGTGGGTGGGGGTGGTGATGGACGGTGGTGGTGGTGGGTGATGGTGGTGGTGGTGGTGGTGGTGGTGGGTGGTAGTGGTGGGTGGTGGTAGTGGTGGTGGTGGTGGACGGTAGTGGGTGGTAGTAGTGGTGGTGGGTGGTGGTGGACCGTGGTGGTGATGGACGGTGGTGTGGACGATGCTAGGTGGAGGTGGTGGGTGGGTGACGGTGGTGGTGGTGGTGGTGGTGGTATGGGTGGTGGTGGTGGTGGGTGAGGAGAAAGAAGAGGAGAAGACCTTTGAAGACCTTAGAAGACATTGGTCCAAGTCTGCCCCAAGAAGAGGTCAGGAAGAGCTTTTGGAGTGAAATGTCTTCCGAAAAACAAACAGTCTGCCCGCGTCTGCGCGGCGCAGACAAAAGAGGTTAGAAGTGCTTCTGGGAGAAAAACAAACACCACCTAAATCATTTTTAGTGTGTTAAAACTTACTCTGCCCGGCCCATTTTTAGATGTTATAAGCCCACAAGAAATCTTTGATTGTATATTCTCTAAGTTGTAAAATGACAATAATATCCTCAAGTTCTTATTTCAAATCTTTTATTGTCTTTTGTCTTTTATAAGCAAAACTGGGAGTTGCTTAGAAATGGACATTTAATTTATGATAACAAAAGGTAGAAAAATAGACATTTAAAAGGAACGGAGAGAGTATTTACTTATGCCGGAACAAATCACACTTTTACTCCACGTATGAAATTGTTTCCATCAATAATTAGTTAAACTATGTTTATACCATGTATTTCACAAACAGATTCCTAGATGCGTGTTATTCGCTTAATATATCATCATTCGTGTATAGAACGTGAATAATAAGAAATTTAAAAGCATATGTGAAGGGATATGATATCAAAACGTCACCAAGAAACCATATCACAAACTACAAACAATACTCCCGTTTTTTACGTAAACAGGGTCATTAGAGCGTCAGCCTGCTTCACCCGCTCGCTTGTTTTAACGTCAGCGCACAAACTAGCGTCCATCTAACGGATGACGCTGAATCACCCTCCCGTTTTACGTCAGCGAATAGACTAGCGTCCATCTTACAGATGACGCAAACTTATCCGCCCGTTTTAACGTCAGCGGGACTGACACACTGTGAAGCTTCTTCAGCAAGATGTACACAAAGCTTCACCAACACGATTGCAAAGATACCTTATGGGGCAGCCTCGAGACACACACTCCTGCCCCAGGCAACTGTTCCTGACGCTGCAGGCTGCCCGTCAGACTTTCAGCCATCAATGGCTGCGCACATCCTGACAGATAAGAAAGGACGATAACGTGACAGCCTCCCAGCCAAGATATCTTCTGAAGACTTTTGCAACCCTTCAACTTGTCTCAGGTTCTTCTAGAAGGAGATGATTACTCACCGCCCTACTACAACCACTAGGCGGACCCACGCGTTTGCATTGACGGACGCCACGTGTATTTACGTCAGGACGGTAACATCTCCCCTTTCCCCTCTTTTTTATCAAACCCACTTGCACTATTGGGCTTAGGGACTTGGGCCGGAGACCTAGAGACACCTCTACCTGGGCCGGGCCCCATCAAGGGTAGAGGACGGGTTGAGAAAGTCGTATATCGAGGTACTATAAAAGGAGAGCTCCTCTCCTTTTGTTGGCATCCGATATTTACAAACACTTTCACAAAAAAGACTACGACACATCGTACTTTTCCAACCTTTGTTTGTTTACTAACATTTAGAGGCTCGACTCTTCTAACTTGTTGTCTCTAAACATCCTTGGTCTTGTCCTTAGACCTTTCACATTTTATAAACATACCTCTTTATAAAAACCCCGGGGAATCACTTACCAAGATTGGCGCTAAACCGACAATCAAGGATTCGTGTTTCTTCGATATGTGCGAGTAAATGTATACGTATGGCTATATAAACATTAAAAATAATGCAATTTTTTAACTATAAAGAATGCAAGATGTACAACATGGAAAATACGAAATTGATAAAGGAAAGGAGTTGCTGACACCCACCCACGAAACGAGTACAATTTACATGGTTTGGGATTTATTCAATTTGCCAAAAGGCACCATTTAATCACTCACACCTTCTGTTTATTCCACCGACTCAGTCCATGTACTACTCTTATCCTTTCCTTTTCTTCATCCCCTGTGGTTTAGAGGTGGAAACAATTTGCACCCATATTTGAAACTTGTCGCCTTTTGAGCCACTGTACTTTTTTTTCATTGCAATTTGCGTCCCTGTGGTTTAGACATTGCAGCCATATTTGAAACCTGTCGCACTTTGAGCCACCGTGCTTTTTTTTTTTCATTGCACTTTGAGCCACTACGTTAGTTTGTCGACTAAATGGATGTATAAACACCACCACCACAGCTTCGCCACCAACCACTGTTTTGCTTAAGGAACTCGATCCGAGCTGCAGTTTCCTCTACTGGCTAGCGATAAACAGACTCGGATACACAAGTATGATTTAAATATCTCCTGGTCCGTTAAATCAATAAGGATCAGAAGAACTTGACATGACTAGCGTAGTGGTCGACACTGTAAGCTAGGATGAAAGGAAATTTAAACAAAATAGTGATTGGTGCGAAGCTATGATGGTGGTGTTAACATCCATTTAGACGACAAACTAACGTATGACTTAAAGTGCAATGAAAAAAACCACAGTGGCTCAAAGTGCAATGAAAAAAAAAAGCACAGTGGCTCAAATTGCGACAGGTTTTCAAATACGGTGCAAAGTTCTCCACCTCTAAACCACAGGGACGCAAATTGCAATGAAAAAAAAACACAGTGGCTCAAAGTGCGACAAGTTTCAAATATGGGTGCAAAGTGCCTCCACCTCTAAACCACAGGGACGCAAATTGCAGTTAACTCTTTCTTTAACAACCAAACTAAACTTTATTAATCACCAAAAGAACTATTACATTGACAATTTTGACCAATTAGTCAGTGATTACTTAGACAGAATCCCCATAATCACCCTTAATTGGTCATAGACTATAACAATACTACCAAACCTCGATCCTTTTACATAGTCAAACTTTCAACCAAAGTCAATACCAGAAAACTCGTACATCTACCCCATGGATTTTAGATTTTTTTTATCACCCACCCGAAGGTTTCTTCCTTAACATCCTCCTCCACCTTCGTCGTACTCATGCTTCTACCTTTATAAGTCTTGTCGTTTCTTCTTAGCCAGATCTTCCAAATCGTCATCAGGAAAATAGCGTAGATAAGCTCCTTTTTCTTTTCTCCACCATTGATCGATAGACAGTGGTCAATTAATTGAGAGATAAGAAATGTACCAAGGCGGATCCGGGATCTTCAACTATGTGCATACATTCCACCACACTGTTCTAGCCCACAAGCAACCTACAAAAATATGATTAGTAGTTCTTCCATGCCGCACATTTGGCACGTACTGTCACCGATGGGGACCCTCTAAAAGCTAGCGCCTCCGATGTCGGAATGTTATTATTAGCCGCCCTCCACATGAAACAATTACTTTTGGTAACGCTATTTTACTCCACTTAAAGTTCGAGCTATCCGGCTGATTTTGCACATTTAGCGCCAATCTCACGTGCTTCATAGAAAACTCTTGACTTTTATCCATAGATGACCTGTTCTAACTATCTTTAACTCGTCCAATTATCTATTGTTGCAGCAAAACAAAGAGACGATCCCTTTCAGCCTCCAGAACAGTACTCGGACATTTAGACCAAGCCATCTCCCAGGTAATTTCATCCCCTACCCTCTAAAACAGTCCGAAACTTTAGCTTTTTTGTACCTGCACAAACCAAACAAAGCTGGAAATTCATCACATAATCTAGAGTTTAGAGCACTCACATCCCATCCACCAAATGATGTGAGTGTGTTCACCAAATATATGGTGTGAGTGTAAGTGGTTGTGAGTGGAGGGGAGAGAAAATATTGGTGGAAGCACTATTCCACCCTAAATATGAAAAACTACTGTTCACCCCTATATATATTTTAATATTTTTGTAAGTAGTTGTGAGTGAGGAGAGAGAAAATGTAATGATAAAAGTATGAAAAAGTATTATTATTATTTTTATTTAATTAGGAGAGAGAAGATTTAGGGTGAAGTAGTGATTTTAGTGTAATTTGATGGATAGAATTTGGTGGATGGGATGTGAATGCTCTTAACATCAAAGATCCGTCCAAAAGTTTGGCGAATCTCCATACCTATAGAACACACGATATTGGCTTGTAGCTCTATCTCTCTACTAAAGAAATCTTTGTCAATTGAAGTGATACATTCCACACTCCGGAACTTGCTCCTTATGCACAGAATCATACCCATAAGTTACATATAGTGGATTGTGTCAACTACCTTAACCCAAAGTTGTTCTACCGACGTCTTATACGGCCACCACATTTAGTTAACAGAGCCAAGTTCATCTCGTTGATACTACCAACCCCCCATCCAGCCACCCTCTTTTGGTTTTTAAAACCTTTCCCATGCTACCCATCTTATCTTTTTGAATTATTCCCCCCACCCTTACAAAAATCTTTTCCGAATGCCCTCTAAAAATTTTAATACCCCAGCAGGTGCCTTGAATAGAGACAAATAATAATTTGGAAGTGCACCCAACACCGATTTGATTAGCACCATCCTTCCCGCAAAAAAGATAAGTTCCTAGCCTTCCATGGCTGATAACTTGGCATTGAACTGTCAATAATCAGCTTCCAGTTACCTTTTTTTTCCTTCATATTTGCTCCTACCATGAGACCCAGATGTACAAATAGAAGAGATCCTTTCCCACACCCAAGTACCGATTCCATATTGTTAATCACCACGTCTTCAATATTAAATCCAAACAAATTACTTTTCCCCAAGTTCATTTCCAACCTCGACACTAGAAAAAAGCACCTAAGAATCCAATTTAGATTTTCAATGTTCGCTGTGACCATTCTCCCAAAACAAAGCATCATCTACATAAAAAAGATGTGAAATAGTCGGGCCCCATCTTATTAGTTTAATTCCGAAAAAAATACCCATCCAATTGCTTTCACCATCATCACGTGGAGTGCTTCCATGACTAATGTGAATAAAAACAACGATAACGGGTCACCTTGTCTAAGCCCCCTTTTTTAACTAGAACTCGTTTGTTGTAGCCCCGTTAATAAGTACTGACGCCTTACTCGTGAACAGTAGACCCATAATCCACGTTTTCCACTTAGTCAGGAACCCATGTTATGCATCGTGTTAATAAGAAACTTCACTGACACACAATCATAGGCTTTTTCAGAATCTGTCTTGAATAACAAAAATTTGTCTTTTCGATTTTTTGCCATCCCACGGCTTCGTTAGCTATTAATGGCCCATCAAAAATGTTTCTCCCCTTTAAGAAAGCCGATTATTCCTGTGAGATTACGCTTCCCAATACTTTTTTAAGTCTTAGTGCCAACACTTTTATATATGATTTTCCCGACAACTCCTATAAGAGAGATTGGTCTGAAATCAGAGAGTGTTAATGGGTAGCTTACCTTAGGTATTAAGGCTATAAAGATGTATTACATGACCCATGAATTGATCCATGAATATAGAACTAATCCATAACTTCTGTGTACCAACCCTTCCAATTTGCCCCGAAATTTTTTGATAAACCCAAATGAAAACCCATCTAGATCAGGAGATTTTTCTCCCCCACATTCCCACACTGCTTCTTTTATTTTTCTCTCGTGAAAGGACCTACTAAACTGTCAGCTTTCGTTTCTAAAAGCCTTTTGATTTTTGAAATCCCACCCCACATAATCTCGGTCTAACCTGCATCGGCTCATTGAACTTCTCTGAGAAGACTTGCATGCCTTGTCCTTTTCTTTACTTGTATAAAAAAATTACTAACCAACAATTAAAAATAAGATATTTATTATGTTTATTATAAAATAATTTAAAATGTAAAAAAATACATATAATTATATTTCGAAGACCCAAGTTAAAGAAAAATCAGTTCCAAACTGAGTGGATCTAATTATGAATACAAGTTGCATCTGATGCCAAGTGACAAGATGCATCAGATCTATAGGGCCATAAGTGTTTTTCCTTAACCGATCCACGAGAAGCTCTCTTGGATTGATACTTAACGAACACTGGGATCATCATAACAATATAACAAACTAGACAATTAGAGAATAACAAAATATGATTCGGATAGGGGACAAGGCTAACTGGTGTGTATTATGTGAAGTTGCCATCTGTTATTGGAGTACCAATGGATCAACGTGAATTGCTATTGGAAATTTTTCTTTTTCTCTTTTTTAGCATCATTTATGACATAAGGATCTTTGTGACCCATACCTAGCTCATGTGATCTTTTTAAATCATAGTGCATTTCAAACACAAGTAAAAATAATGTAAGACCAAAGCCGGTCATGGGGATGGATGAGTTGCCCCCGGCCAAGTCACGTTTTTCAAGGGGCCAATTTTTTTTAATTTTTTATACATTTGTTTAACAATATGAAATTAAAATTCTTTTATGCCTCTATAAAAA
>JAUTDX010003016.1:0-40000 GCA_030844895.1 Ambrosia x helenae
TAAAATAGGGGAAATGTTATCTTCAAGGTGGAAACATCAAGCCCACTACTTATCCCAATCCACCAACTCATCTGTGTTTGTATTTATACCAAAGAAAACCCAAAACATTAATCCATCACGTTAACCCCCTCTTTAGAGAAGACCTTTTCATTTCTAGCCTTCCAAATTCTCCAACATGTGATTATCACCACCCTGTAGAACGTCGTCTTTTTGGACCGAGACCCATCGACAATTTTGTTTAACTCTATCAAATCATTAACCGTAAAAGCGTATATACTAGAAACACAACACCAATTGGAGATAACTTGCCAAACTCCACTCGATACACTGCAGCCTGTGAATAAATGCGCCACAGTCTCCTCCCTTTCTTCACAAGGACTGCACAAAGTGTCTTCCAAATGTATTTCATCCTTTGTAATGCAACCTTTGTCGAAGTCTATCAAGTTCGGCGCGCCACATAAGTATATTACACTTTTTTGGAATCCATTTGCACCATTGAAAAATAAACTAATCTCCAGTATCATTGTCTCCTCCCAACCATTGCTTGGCTGCAAACACTGAGAAGGATTGGTCGTCACTTGAAAGCCACTACAAAGTATCCAATCTATCACCCAACCGAAAGTTAGCCACGAACGTTCACATTCCTCCATTTCTTGTATCTCTGAAACTGAAGAAGGCAACCTGACCGAGGACTATTTAACAACCGCTTCATCCCCAGAACTGCCACATCGATCTGCCACTGACAACATTTATGTTTCTCTAATCTGAAAATGTTTGGGAACTTATCTTTCAATGTATCTTGACACAACTAAGGATCAACCCAAAATCTGATTTCCGTCCCCGAGCCAGAGACACCACGCATCAACCTGGACAAATCCATGCTTGAACCATCAGCTTATTTCAAAGTTAACATTATTTTTCAAACCGCTGCAAAATGATTATTTATTGAGACCAATCCCCACCTACGAGTCAAACGATGAATCGCTTCCACCGGTTCCTCCACAAGGCATACTGTTCCGTTTTATATCTCCAAATCTATTTGATAAGAAGGGCATTATTACATTGATTTAATTTAGATAAACCCAAACCTCCCTCTTTCTTTGGACAAGCCACCCTATCCTAAGCAACCCAATGAGATTTCTTAACCTTTGGCGACCCTCCCCACAAGAAGGCTTTAATCAAAGTCTCCAAACTATTCACATCATTTACGGGAACTTTAAACAGTGAAAAAAATAAGTGGGTAGACTTTCGAGCACTGGTTTAATAATCGTAACTTGCCCAACTATAGATAAAGAATCGGCTTTCCATTTCGACAAACGGACCGAAAAATTCTAAAACAGGCTCCCAATTACCTACATGTTCATGTTCGCCCCAACCTTAATTCCTAAATACATAAAAGGAATCTCCCCAGATTTATATCCTAACAATCTGCCTTCGCGTTGACCTCTGCATTAGAAAACAACCACCGCAAAGATAATAGACTTATGCAAATTTATCTTTAGGCCTGAGCATAAATAAAAAATGCGTAGAATCCGCTTCATATTACCAAAATTAAAGTCTGACATCTCCATGAACATAGCATCGTCAACAAACAACGGATGTGAGAGCTCTGGACCAATATTAGGTAACCGCACCCCAACAAACGACCCGATACTATAAGCTTTCTTTATCATACTTAGAGCACATCCATACCTATAATATAAACATAAATGGAGAGATGAGATCACCTTGCCTAATCCCTTTCTCATTCATGGCTTTTAATATATTACGAAAACGAAGTTGCTCATATATGTTTATTTATGCATAACGGTCACAAGCTTCCACCGACGTGATATAAAAAATGAGTTTGATACTCTATTATTCCACCATAATGCTAAACAAAACAACCTTGTGTAACACACTGGTGTATGGCCTAGTATTAATAATATAAATTTAACTGAGTGTTTTAAAATTAAATACCTAGACAAAATGTGTAAAATGCCATTTTCTATAGAGATAACTTTGTTAAATATTAATATAGTTTCAGAATTGTTCTAATATGTCACATAATTTTTTTTTCTAGTCAAATCACTAAAGTTACTTTAATGTTCCAATCATAAATAACTTACTTAGGGGCTGTTTCGTAGCCTCTTAATAATCATTCAGAGGCTACCATTAAGACTGTCTGTTGTGACTAGCCGCGAGCCACAAACCAATCCACGTGGCTAGCTTGAACCACAACATCCTTGAGCGAGAGCTGGCGCGAGCGAGTGGACATGAGGATACTCGCATGTGATAGCGTGCGGATTTTTGACCGTTGGCAACGACTAGTTTGGCTATTTAAATAAAAAAAACTTTTTTTTCACAAACAAACAATACAACATACAGTCTAAAGTCGATAAAGTTCGGTGAGGAACATGGACTTTTTAGCAAAAGATTTTAGTAACTTACCAATGCCTCGTCAGACGATACTTCAACGAGAACAGGACCGTCTCGTGAAGGAATACGAACAAGAACAATTCAACGACGAAGAGGGGTAGTTTTAGTAGTTTTTTATGTTTTTTTAGTAATTATGTCTTTTTAATTTTTTTTATTAATGAATTTTTTTGTTTATTATTTAATTTGTTTTACAAATTTAAATATTATAAATTTAAAATAACACAGTTTAAAAAATAATAAAAAAACAATTGGATAAAGCTGCTTCTCACCTCTAGCCACAACAGCATCAGGCGAGTGAGCAACAACTTTATCTTCTGCCAACTGGCCTTACGTGGCTTAATATGAGAGGATAGAGTCATTGCTCACCTCTAGCCACAACGGACAGTCTAAGAGGCTACCAAACAACCCCTTAAATAGAAAGTCATTATCCTATATGTCATTTATTTATGTTTATTTTTAACTAGTAAAATACCCGCGCTACGCAGCGGGTTTCGGTTGATATATGCTCGGATTTGTACGACACCGGTACTCGATATAGTAACCGGAAGAAATATCTCAAGATGATATTGACACGTGTTTTAAATCGATTAAAACCCATAAAGAAATTTCCATAAAACGATATTGATGTGACGTGAAAAGTTAGAGAAAAAAAATCTTAAAAAGATACTATCTTATAGTTTATTTATTGAACAATCCTAGAAAGTCCAACACATTTTTATTTGTTTAAAATATACTCTAAAAATATTATAATTTATTAAATAGTAAATCATTAAATTATACCTGCTTAGACTTGAGGGAGTGGGGCGGTTTTGGGGGGGCGGGAATCAAATGCCGGGCGGTAACACCGGCCCATGGGGCGGGGGAAGGGGGGGCGGGGAGGGGGAGGCGGTGGGGGAAAGCCGGGCGGGGCACTTGTGGAGGTGACGTGGCGGCTTTTCATTGGTGTTTTTTTTTTTTTCTTTTTTTTTATTTAACTTTAACACAATATAATATTATTCCTTTCACCCCTTTTCCCCCTTCCACTCCCCACAATTTTTTTCCCCCCCACATAGGTCCCACAAGTGCCACATGGCGCTTCACCCCCCTCATTCCCGCCCCTCCACTCCCTATAGTCTTATTTGCTTCATGCAACAAATAGGCACATGCCTCAAGAGTGCCAGATTTTTAAGTAAAAATGAACAAAAACATGAGTGCTCCCCAACATTCGAATTTAAGCCTTTTGGATTATGCAAGCACATTTTAACCATGGACCTTTGGCACCTTTAGTTTTTAAATCCCACTTGTAGAACGTTAATATGCAATTAACTGCGTGGTGGACCATAATATAAAAGGTCCAATTGCAGGTTGACATGTGGTAAAACCACCTAAAATTGACCAATCCTGATTTAGTACAGTAGACTTGGTGAAATGTTAGTATATGTAATATGTCGACATTGCTTATAAATGCAAACATGGATTATAAAATACAAAAACTTTTTAAAATTGCGAAAAAATTTAAAAAGCTGCAAAAGAAATTTTAAAATTCTGAATATTTTTTAAAAAATGTCAAAATTATTAAAAAATTGTGATTGTTTTAAAAATGAAAATAACTGTCTATTTTTGGCATTTATAATATTTATATATATATATATATATATATTTGCAATTTGTATAAATTTTATGCATTTTTTTAATTAAAAAACACAAAATCTTTTACTTTTTTATATTTTTTATTATTTTTGTTTTTGCGTTTTTTTTTATCCATGTTGACATTTTTAAGCTAATGTCAACATATAATAAAAAAATGTCATGTAAGATTAATAACCTTCTATTTCAGGCAAAACTTTTTTATTAGTTATCTAATTGAAAGTCCTTCACGGTAGCTCAGTTGGTGAATGGATCAGGTTCTTTCTTGGAGGTCTCAGGTTCGATTCCCACGAAGGACATAATGAGAAATGATGGATGACTCATGACCTATGGTCATGAGTTCGAGTCCTGATCTCGCCAGGTTTTACCGGTTCACTACTGTCGTGCATTCGGGCGGGTATGTGGGTCGGTTTTCCCTGGAAGCGGGCTGTCGGGCGGGCTAGGGCTTCGTGCGTCCGGGGTGGGCCGGGCTGTGCCCCTGTCTTTGCTACCGGGGCCGCGTACAAAGTACCCGGCGTTGTTTATTTGGCCGTTAAAAAAAAAGTTATTTAATTGAAACACTCTTCAAACTAGATTAATATTTTATAACTTATTCCCTTTTCTATAAGTGAATAAATGTTCGGTTTTTTCAGTCAATTTGTCACTTATGTTCGAGGTGCCCATCTGATCACAACAATCCAACCAGGAAGTTACGAAAACTTCTATTTAATTTTCAAAATTCTACTTTCAAGAACTTTGATCAAATCCACATGTTTGTGTAAACGGAGAGGATGCGACGGGGCAGCATGGTTTTTAAACATACTAGTGGAAAGGCCAGCGCGTTGCCGCGGGTCGTATGTTTTATCGTCGCACGTTGCACAACGAGTTTCACATAATTTGTTTTTTTACCTATATCCAAACAAGATGCCCATAATTTATTCAAAATCCAATTCGCTAAGAAATTTAATATATCAATTCACAGAGAGTAAGTGAGTATAAACCAAAGAATCTACAAGTATTGAACATAAGATTAAATTCACCCTTCACTCCCAAAATTTACGTATTTACACTGGGAACAATATGGTTTAACTAATAAATATATATATTGAGGTCTGTACCATCACCATTAGTTTTTGGAAATTGGAATGTAAGGTATTTGACCACAAAAGTCAAACTGTGATTTTGTTTAGGAACAAAGGAGAATCATTTTGTTTGTTTCATTGGCAGCTCAAAGAAGACACTGATCTAATATTACATTCGTTAGAGATTTCAAAAGAACGAACTCATTGAATGGAGAGTAAATAGGTTTTATTTATCAATTATTGTGTTTTATAATGAAATTGATGATGGGTTTTATTTCTCTATTATGGTGTTTTAATAATGAAACTTAAGAAGGGGGTTACATATGGAGAGGGATAAAGAGTGTGTATTACTTATAAATACAATATGCTTTACATCTTGTACACAAGGGTATAAAAGGAAGAAATAGGATAAAAGTTATGAGATTAGACTTGTGGCTCTTGATATGCCATCTTAAAATTGACATGAAGTGACTATTTTAGCCATCTCTCCTCCTTTATAATGTAGTATAGATAAGTGATGCGACGGCGGCTTATTACCATGTCTTAACTAAATACGTATTACAATCAGTGACAGATCCAGAAAATTTTTTCATGGCATGCGGAATTTTTAGTTTTCTCTTTCCATCACAATATAAAATAAAAAGTCAGTTCGATTCAGATCAGATCAGATCAGATTGGGTCAGATCACATGATAAAAAGATAAACCAAATTAAATTTCAAATACATAATAAAAAAAATTATATATACATATATGTACACACCATATAAAATCTTCTTACTTTATATATACGTACATAAAAAAAAATACGATGATGAATAAAAGATAAAGTAATTAAAAAAAGGAAGGTAGCCTAAATTAATAAAATTAAAAAAAAAGCACATTAAAGTTATCAAATTTCAATCTGTTTACCATTTACATCTACTAGTATATGTTTTTTTTGGAAGGCATCTACTAGTATATGTAAATTTTTTATTTGTTCAAGTAGAGAAAGAATAGAATGATATATGAATATAATGAAATTAATAATAATACTGTAATAACTTAAAAAGCTAAGTTAAAATAAAACATAATAAAGAATAATAAATTCAA
This sequence comes from Ambrosia x helenae, assembly GCA_030844895.1. Taxonomy (NCBI): domain Eukaryota; kingdom Viridiplantae; phylum Streptophyta; class Magnoliopsida; order Asterales; family Asteraceae; genus Ambrosia; species Ambrosia x helenae. The sequence continues at coordinate 6,196 of JAUTDX010003016.1, forward strand.
GCTTTCCAAACCCAATGCAAACACTTTACAATTGTACAATTCATCCGTACCCACTAAAACAAAAAATATTAAAATAATGCTTCATACTTCTTCTTCTTTTTGACATAACATCAAAAAAACTCTCTATTTGCAGAGGTACTCTCGACACCAGAAAAGAAAAATTTTGGTCAACCCTTCTTATTTCTTCTTTGTTTTCTTTATATTTTGAAAATCCAAGGGAGCTAAAAATTTTACAAGGGGCGCTAAAAATTTAAAAACATATATTGCAAAATTTTTTTCAAGCAACCACCTTGAGCACACTGTAGGTCCGCCTGATTACAATAAATTATTCATTTGTAACAATATATCCAACGAAGAAATCACAAAGAATCATTTTGTTAAATTTGGAAACCACTAAAACCAACAAGTTTTACAAGTTGGCTCCGGGTAAACAGGCTACATGGCTTCTTTGACCGAATTCACACGGCTACATGTAAATTGTTGTTTATTGCAATATGTGTTTTATATTTATCTTCTAACTTGTAATGGTGGTAAATGGTAATTCCCTGTGGCATGTTATAGCCTATAAAAGGCAATTAAGAAGAAGATATGTTTACCAACAAAATTTCTTCATTAATTTCCTTAGCTTCTTCCATTGCAAATAAACCATATAAAAGTATATATGGCTTCTCATCTTCTTTCACTTGGGGTTATCATGCTCATAACCTGTTGTTCTTTATCCTTGGCATCCGATAATAGCCCTCTTCAAGATTTTTGTGTTGCTGACCCCAATGGCGCAGCGTTAGTGAAACGGTTTCGCTTGCAAAGATGCGAAGCGTGTAGAGGCGAATGATGTTGGAAATTTTAGAAGTGAATGTGAGTTTGGTTTGTCCTACATTGGTGGGGAGATGGAAACTGGAAGAGTTTATATAAGGAGAAACTAAAATTGAAAGGAGTGAAATGTTAAAGTCACATTATCCTCTGGCTCCTACCCGCACGCAGGGGGGGTGCAAAAATGGGTTCGGGCTGGAAAAATTCTTGAACCAACGCGACGCCCGCATCTGCGGACACGAATGCAGCTCGAAAAACCTGGGTCCGCGTGACGCTGGTTTTTGCTACCCGTTTTTGTCTCTTATGTCAGTAACTAGAAGCTTCCAACTTCAAGAAGGCAAAAGCCTAGTCTGTTGGTTTCACCTGTGTTAATTGTGCAATAAAAGAGATTAATTGATATTAATCTTGTATTGATGAATGGCATAATTACCAACATCGGTTTCTATTTTGTTCATATAACAAATAACTTTTGATTCTATAAAAGTGGTGTGTTATAGTGTACAAAAAAAAAAAAAGAATGAGCACTTCCATTTTCACTTTTGTTTTTTACGTGAGTTTACATGTTAGTGTGGAAATATATGATTTCCTTTCCTTTTTACAAAGAATGATAATCTATGATATATTACTTGCAACCTATCATGCAATTCATGCATGCCACGTACACTCACACATATAGACATGTAGCAACAACCAACTTCTGATTATTATTTCAGGCAAGTGGGATAGTCCGGCAGTGCACCACCACTGTTAGAGAACCGGTGTACCCTGGGAACAGACCGCGAATCTGTTTAAGGGAATTGTGTCAAACACAAGCCCGGTTCATTTCCTTTGATTTCGTTTTCTGTTGCAGTTTATTGTAGCAGTACAGAGACTCGGAAATATGCGAGCGTAATGTATGAAAGCCGTAACGTGATTACAATGTAAGTTTTCTAACAAACTTAAACAGACTCGTATACAAACTTCCGTGTTCTTCCTAAGGAATTTGGATTCGCGAAAGTTTGTAAATGTTTTTCCTTTGGTACATAGAATGTTAAATCCTTCTTATTAAGGATATATGAATCGGATTAAATTCATGTAAATGTTTTAATCAAGATTTTATAATCTTGTAAATGTTTTCTTTTGGAAATATGTTATATGAATCGGATTAAATTCATGTTTGGAATGCAATCTTTAATCTGTACTAATATGTTACAAAGAAATTTTTGATACATGATTTTTCGGCTTCATGGGTTTATATGTCATGTTTAGATAACTGGATTATTAACAAGTTTTCATTTTTGAAACAACACATTTCTAATTAGAGTATTAGAAAAGTCGAATTATTTGAAAACCCATGTAAACTTGGTTGATCAGGTTTTCTTTCTAATAAGCCTTTTAGAAAGGTATGTTTAAAATATTAGAAATGTATACATTTTCTAATGAGAATATTGGAAAATAAAGGGTTCAAAATATAAGGTTTTGAAACATGTATCTCTAACAAGTGTGTTAGAATTGACGACGTTGAAAGAATAACGTGCCATGAAACATTTCTAATAAGTGTATTAGAAATTATTGTCTACAAGATAGTAAGTTTAATGTGTAAACTTATATATGGATTTTCTAACGGACGTGTTAGAAATTGATAAGTTTGTAAAGACAAAATAAGATGTATATATTTTCTAACAAGTGTGTTAGAAAGGATTATTGTACAAAATACACAAACGTGTTGGAAATGATTATTTTGGAAAATAATCAACGTTAAACCAGGTTGGTTAAATTTTGACGGTTTCTAACGAGTGGGTTTTGAAACGTGTATATTTTGGAAAAATCCAAAGTTGATACCATTTATGTAGATGGTTTAATTTTCTAAACGAGGGTGTTAGAAACAGTTTATTTATATATAAATCAACAAGGTCTGAAACGATTGTCATAATCGTGTATTTCTAACAAGCAAGTTAGAAACGTTTGAGAATATAAACCAATGACCTTTAAAATTATTTTGGTAATTGTTTATTTCTAACGGGTGTGTTAGAAAAGGTTTATTTGATATAACCAAATGATGAAACGTGTAATCGTTTGCATTCTAACGAGTATGTTAGAAATGGTTAATTTTAAAACCGTATATGTTTATATGGTACACGTATAGTCTCTAATAAACGAATTGGAAATGGTTAATCATGGAAACCATATACTCTAACAAGTGAGTTAAGGAATGGTTTAAATAATAAAACTATATTGGAGTTTATGGTTTTGATTTGTAATCAAAACATAAATATGTATAGTTTATGGAAAATACTTGTAAAAGTAGAAATGTTTTGTATGAATAAAACATGTTTTTGCAAATTATATATGGCTTGATACTTGTATGAGAAGTATGATGACTTGAACCATATAATAGTCTAGAGAGATTATTTAGTGTAAAACAACTTGACGTTGTTTTGGACATATTTACTTGTTCGACTACTTGCGAGTAGTTAATTATTAACAACTTTGTTGTTTTGTATAATGCACTGAGGGAGTACCTCGAGACATGTCACGAGACGATTGTCAGACTATAAAGTGTTAAGGAGAATAACACTTTGAGATTTGATGTTACATATCTGTATATGAATCCGTCTAATATATTTGTAATGTAATATATTATATATATTTTGGACTATATATTATTATTATTTTTTGATTAAGTTGATTAAAAATTATATATATATATATGAAAATGATATTTATGTCAATGTGTTTTGGAAGACGAATTTAATAAGGATATTTATATGCAAGAAGTGATTTGCATAATCACAATGAGCAAGGTGCACTTGTGAGTTATGAAATTAATCATAAATTATACATCAAATATACAATCACATCATGAGAAAATCATGAACAAACGTGGCAAGTGTATTGAAGTTAAATACACAAAACGATATATGTCATATAATGTTGAGACCATTTACGTAGAAATGCACAAATATGGTTTTGATGACTATAACATATGATAGAAATATATGTTATTATTCATAAATCTTTGATAAATTTAGCGAGATTTATTATAAGGACTTATAATATTGATGGACGAGTAGAGTCTCTACAAACCATCAATGTTGGTTGAACCATATGGAGGATTTGTATAATTTTGGGATATGTGAATGACACGTCGTTGAGAATGTCATGTCCTAAGTGTAAATCTACTTTACTTGGTAATGATGAAGATGTTCATCAAAGTGACTTATATTAAGACTTATGTTTAAGTCCTAAAGAGTCAATGGTAAAGCCTTGGAGATTAGAGGCAAACGAGTCTTGATCCTAATGGATGGAATTAATTATGGTTTTGAAGCATTCTTTAAACCAAGTTTGGAATGGTAAACAAAATCTCATTGTATGTCTAAACTAAGACGTGAATGTTAGGAAGAGATAGTGAGTTATCTCTTAAGGTTGTGAAGAATCAGAATGAGGCATCTTCTGTTCACATGCTAAGTATTCGTAGTCTAAAGCATGCTAGACTAATGCTTGTTAATTTAGATGCTCCACGGAGAATAAATTAATTTTAACATTCAAACATATGTGACGACATAAGAATGATTTTTGTAAAAGCAAATATATAATTCATTAAAAATGATGACTCGAAAGAACCGAATAAATAGTTCATTGGTTATGATACTATTTAGCTGAATATGATGAGAACTCATATAGCTTAGAAAACGGTTCGTGTGAGAAATATGGGTTGAGTAATATAATGGATGACCTTAATAGACACAAAGATATAGATAGTCGCTATATATCACAGGTGTCTAATATCATCATGAGTGATATTACTCAAAACTTAATCAAATTGCAAGCAATGTGGGGGAAAGGCCATTTAAGAAACAATCCGTTGGGATGTAAAAACTGTACTTGTTATATATCAGTCCTATTATGTGGACAAAATTCTTGAGAAGTTCAATGGAAATGACTCTAATGTGGCTAGAACTTTTATTGACACGAGTCAACATCTAGCTAAGAATCGAGGTGAGCCTGTTAACCAATTATAGTACTCAAGAATTATTGGCAGCCTAATGTATCTAAATGAGTTGTATCAGACCAGACTTACCAAGCAAACTAAGTAGATACACGAGCAACCTAAGTTCAATTTATTGGAATTACGTGACACAGGTGCTTTGGTAATTAGGATACATACGAAACGACGGGCTGCAATATAAAAGATATCCAGCAGTTGTTGAAGGTTACTATGATGCGAATTGGATATCTGACACGAATGATTCCAAGGCCACGAGTGGGTATTGCGATAACATGGAAATCTTTAAGCAAATGGTTATTGATAGATCCATGATGGAATCAAATTCATCGCTTTAGAGGATGAATAGGCAGGATGGCTACGTCAATTTGTTAAGGATATACCTAGGTGGCCGAAGCCGGCATTGGCCTATTGCATACACTGTGATAGTCAATTGGTAATTGGCAGAGCTCATATCACAATGTGTATCAGTAAGAACAGGTATATAAGACGTAGGCATAATACGGTACGACAACTAATCTCTACAGGAGTTATCACTGTTGACTGTGTGAAGTCAAAGGATAACATCGCGGATCCGCTAACAAAAGGCTTAAGCAGAGAGTTAGTTCAGAAGTCGTAAATGGGAATGGGACTAAAGCCCATGAAAGGCTAGGTTTATGCGAAGGAAACCTAACTCAGTTGACTGGAGATCCCAAGATCTGAGTTCAATAGGACAACCTAATTGTATGAACTGGCGAAGGTCACTGTGGGGGAGAGTTGGTGGAAACCCCACGTTTTGAAAAAGGGAGCTTACTATAAATTTAATAAGCTTCCTAGACCATTCCTAAAAGTGACAAGGTTGAGGTTAAGCTTATGGCTTTAATGATTTGACTGAGGTAACCAGTCCTAGTAGATCACCTATGTGAGAGAGAAGTGGGGTCGCTTCGAAGGGTATTGTTGGGCACAATACTTAAGAGCTCTCACAGAACCAGGCTCGTGTCCATGACCATAACGGACACAACTATGAGGACTTGACGTTGTCAGGGAGAGTCTTGTGTGAAGCGTATTGTCGTCCACACAAACGGCAGACGAGTTCAAAGACATCGCGTTCTACTCAGAGCCAGTGGGCTAAGTGCGTTTCATAAGCGAAGGTTCAAAGGGTCACACCTACCTATCGTATGCAAAACTCAACTGTTGAAATTTAATCGGAATGAGGTTGTTTCTGAGAATAACTCCCATTCATGTGGGGGATTGTTGGAAATTTTAGAAGTGAATGTGAGTTTGGTTTGTCCTACATTGGTGGGGAGATGGAAACTGGAAGAGTTTATAAGGAGAAACTAAAATTGGAAGGAGTGAAATGTTAAAGTCACATTATCCTCTGGCTCCTACCCGCACGCAGGGGGGGTGCAAAAATGGGTTCGGGCTGGAAAAATTCTTGAACCAACGCGACGCCCGCATCTGCGGACACGAATGCAGCTCGAAAAACCTGGGTCCGCGTGACGCTGGTTTTTGCTACCCGTTTTTTGTCTCTTATGTCAGTAACTAGAAGCTTCCAACTTCAAGAAGGCAAAAGCCTAGTCTGTTGGTTTCACCTGTGGTTAATTGTGCAATAAAAGAGATTAATTGATATTAATCTTGTATTGATGAATGGCATAATTACCAACATCGGTTTCTATTTTGTTCATATAACAAATAACTTTTGATTCTATAAAAGTGGTGTGTTATAGTGTACAAAAAAAAAAAAATGAGCACTTCCATTTTCACTTTTGTTTTTTACGTGAGTTTACATGTTAGTGTGGAAATATATGATTTCCTTTCCTTTTTACAAAGAATGATAATCTATGATATATTACTTGCAACCTATCATGCAATTCATGCATGCCACGTACACTCACATATAGACATGTAGCAACAACCAACTTCTGATTATTATTTCAGGCAAGTGGGATAGTCCGGCAGTGCACCACCACTGTTAGAGAACCGGTGTACCCTGGGAACAGACCGCGAATCTGTTTAAGGGAATTGTGTCAAACACAAGCCCGGTTCATTTCCTTTGATTTCGTTTTCTGTTGCAGTTTTATTGTAGCAGGTACAGAGACTCGGAAATATGCGAGCGTAATGTATGAAAGCCGTAACGTGATTACAATGTAAGTTTTCTAACAAATGATTTCTTCTTTAGTGGACTGCATTTGGTGGGAAACACCTCAAATGCAATTGGATCTAGAGTGACTCCTGTGAACGTTGCTCAACTACCCGTCTCAACACTCTTGGTATCTCAATGGCTCGTATCGATTTTGCTCCTTGGGGTATTACCACCCCTCACATCCATCCTCGTGCTACTGAAATCTTGACAGTCATTAAAGGAAGGATCCAAGTTGGGTTCGTCACATCCAACCCCGAAAACCGTCTAATCAGCAAAGTGCTTAAGAAGGGTGATGTTTTTGTTTTCCCACAAGGTTTGGTTCACTTTCAGAGGAATGTTGGACATGGCAATGCTATTGCCATTGTGGGTCTTAGCAGCCAAAGTCCAGGTGTTATTACTGTTGCCAATGCAGTGTTCGGAGCAAAACCAGATATTCCCAATGACCTTTTGGCCAAGGCTTTTCAGGTGGACGTCAAGGTGGTCGATCAAATTCAGTCGAAATTTTAGGCTCAAAAATGATCTTTGTGTTATGAATAAACTAATAATATGGTAACTCTCCACATACATAACCTATATGTATTCATTATGTTTGTATTAATTGTATAGCCTATAAATAGTGCCTCATGTATATTGTATCATACACACTCACTGAATAAGACTTCTCTTTTCTATCGCTCTCTAAATCTTCCTCTAATCTTTGTTCATAGTTCTTATATTTTGTATGCTAGTAGGCTGTTGTTTTACTACATGTTATCAACACAAATTGCTTTTGGAGTGGATCGTATTATGACAAGATAACTCGAGTTTGTTTCAAATAAAATCCATATCGTAATTCATACAATATTGGTTATGACCTTTTGGCGAAGGCTTTTCAGGTGGACGTCAAAGTGGTCGATCAAATTCATTCGAAATTTTAGGCTCAAAAATGATCTTTGGACACCTATACTTAATTCGTTTTTAGACCATTTTCGAATATTTCATTTGATTTACAAATTGTTGTGTGTTAAATTTTTTTCTATCAAGGTTTATGAAATGTGTAAAGGATTTGTTATTATTTTTTATAATATTATGCAGGTGACGTGATTTCTTAGGAGTATTTCGTTAGCCCTAATAATTCTTGATCCATATTTTAATGGATGAAGCTGGTGAATTGGGTTAAACCAATTCATACCTCAACGTTAAAGTTACGGGTTATATGCGTAAATATTAAGAAGTTATAGGGTTGGAGACTTGGAGACTTGGAGTCAATTAGAGCTTTCAAAGTGCTGTTGTGGTTAGGAATTTTCAAACCGATATATCACCATGTCACCTCATAGTGGTGTGGTGGTTAGGAATTTTCAAACCGAATTTCCAAGGCCACCTACACCATTCCCTCGTGGCGTGGAGTGGGCGGTGAAATTGAAGTTTTCGGGGGGCACTTGAGATTGAGTTGGAAAATTTTTGATTGGCCACCCTTTTTTTCCTTTAAAACTTTAATACACAAACTAAATAATATAATATTAATCCCTTCATCCCCTTTCTCAAACTTTTCCTTCTTATTTAACCTTTATCTAAATTTATATACTCTATTTTTAGTTATTATTTTTTTTTAATCAAAACTAGAAATTATCATTCCCAGACAAAGAAAATTACATTAAGATAACGGGCAGGCGGGCAACAAGCTGCGCCGCTAACCCTTTCTGAATAGCAAATCCTAATCTACTAAAAACGTAACCCTGCCCACCCGAAGCCGAGACACTACTATGAATAACCCGCTGTACCCTGGTCAGGAAACGGGTACCTCTGGTGCCAATGAGCCAAAGGTATCAAAAGCCAATGGTACAAAAACGTGTTGGTTCTCCTCGCAGGCTTTAGCATGTTTTTCTACCTTCTTTACCTCTGCTTTCCGCACTGCTTGCCCTGCTACGAAGCCACTATCCCTTAACCCAACTAGGGGAGATACACCCGTCAGGTCAACACAAGCATGCTTCCCCCCGGCCCACCCAAAGACAAGGAGATCTGCTGGTCGTAGGGTGGATCTGCTGGTTTTAAGATCAAGTGAAAAGGGTTTTAAAAACACCATTGAAAATTATAAGAAAGATGTTTCTGAACTGTCTAAAACTCTGCATAACAAACAAGTCGCTATAAATAATTACATCAATGAGTTAAAAGACACTAAGAAACAGTTGGCAATTGTGAATTGTAATTATGAGAAGATCAAGAAGAAGCTTGAGAGTTACTTGAACTACAAGTATGTTCTTAATCACATAATCGATAATCCTGATCCCACTAGCCCCATATATGCACAATGTCCACCTCTAGTGAGATTTGAAAATCATACCTTTGACGTAAATGGGGGAGGTTGTCGATATTGCTGCTAAAGCTGTAAAAGCTGCTGAAGCTGCTAGAGCTAGTGAGATTGTGGATAATGTGAGTGTCTGTGAAGCAGATGTATCAGATGATCAATTTGAGGATTCTCAGCAGAATGCACCGGTGAAAAATGCTTATATTCCTCCTGAAAATCACATCATTACGATTGAAAAACGGTGTGATCCTGAGCCGAAAGTGACACCTGCTGATGAAAAGAGGTTGTAAGTAAGTGTTTTATAAAATGAAAGGATCTGATAAGATATATGCTGATGAGGAACTTCCTATCAGATATGTTGCTCCCGGTCTTGTAGCTAAAATTTGGCAAGAATCTGTCATTACCATAGAAAAAGAAAAATGGGGGTAAGGATAACGGTAAAATGGACAATGGAAATCAATCCACTGAGAATAATAAGAAAAACCAAAAGAAAAACACTAATGAACCTCCAAATCAAACTCAAAAGCAAAATCCCAAGAAACATGTGATTGAGTTTGCTCGACCTATTGGAAAAGGTGAGAATGAGGATGAACAAAAGCCTCTGGTTCCTTTACAACAACAATGTCTTGAGGATCGGAAGCATAAGAACACCTTTGCTAGTAAGTCCAAACCATGGGATAAGAGGGAGAAGCAAAATGAAGCTCCCAAGTTTGAGGAATATAGATCCTGTTTTAAATGAGGGGAACGTGGACATTTGCTTGCTACGTACCCTGAATTTAGACGCATGAGGATCGAAGTTGATGAAGCTCCTTGTTCTAGCAAATCACAACAGCCAGTTTCCCCAAAACTGTCTGAAAAACAACAAGGGAAATAGGTTGTTTATGATAATAGAAACAAAATTGCTATGAACCGAAAGACGACTGGTGGTAAGGTTATTCAGATGATGTGGAGCCCAGTCCCAACTAAGGATGAAGCACCGGCAAAGCCACAAGCAAAGTCGGCTGCCAAGTCTAAGGGCATCCCTAAGTCGGATCCACGCACAGTTAAGTCTGAAGTGGTTCCAAACATTGTTCCACCAAAGGAATCTGAGGCAGGACCTTCAAGCCCAAAGGCATAGAAAAAGTCTAAGCCAAAGAAACCAGAACAAGTTTGGAGACCTATTAGCAGTCTTTGGATTATTGATAGTGGAGCTTCTGGGCACATGACGGGTGACTTATCCCTGCTATTTGACATCAAGAATATCAACGAGGGATATGTTGCCTTGGCTGGTAATAAAGCGGGTTACATCACGAAAGAAGGAAGTATGAGCAACGACATTGTTAGCTTCAGGAAGATAAGCTTCGTGAAGCAAATTGACCACAATTTGCTGAGTGACTCTCAAATCTGTGACAAAAAGTACACAGTGTTCTTTGATGATAATGCATGCTTCATTCTGAAACTGGGCTTCAAGATTCCGAAAGAATGGGTTAGCATTTCTGCTACAAGAGTCAACAATCTATATGTTCTGGACATGAGTCAAGCCATAACAGCTCAGGGGCAGGTCACTTGTTTTCTGTCAAAAGCGACAGAGAAGGAATCTATTATGTGGCACAGACGGATGTGGCACATTCACCTGCGGAAAATGAATCATCTAGTTCAGAATCAGCTAGTGGAAGGTGTCTCAGTTAAGAATTTTCATCTCAATAACGTCTGTGTGTCATGCAAGAAAGGGAAGCAGAAGAAGAAGTCTCATAAACCCAAGAAGATCAACTCAGTCAGTGTTCCTCTCAAACAGTTGCACATGGATCTTTTCGGCCCAGTCAATTGGAAAAGCAAGAATGGAGATCAATATTGTCTAGTTGTCACCGATGATTATTTCAAATTCTCTTAGGTAGTGTGTATGAAGCACAAGAGTGAGACCTTCGAATACTTGAAGAATCTGTTCGCCAAATTAGAGAACATCTATCAGATAAAGATCCGTTGTATTCGCAGCGACAACGCCACATAATTCAAGAATCATACTATGGAGCCGTTATGTGCAAAAAAGGGAATTCATCATGAGTTTATAGATGCATACTCTCTACAGCAGAACGGGGTTGCAGAAAGAAAGAAAGAAAGAAAGAAAGAATCGGACTCTTATAGAAGCAGCAAGAACAATGCTCGCAGATTCGAACCTTCTTGTATTCTTCTGGAATGAGGCGGTTGCGCGTGTATGTTATACTCTGAATAGGGTGCTTACAGTGAAGAAGCATGGTAAGACTTCTTAGAATTGTAGAACCGTAGGAAACCGAACGTAGAGTTTCTGGAACCATTCGGGGCTCCATGCACTATGATCCAACCACATGAGAAATTTGGAGCAAATGCAGAAGAAGGGTTCTTTGTTGGCTATAGCACTCCCAATGAAAGAATGTACAACAAACGAACTCAGCGCGTTGAAGAGTGGCTAAACGTCGATGTTAAACGCTATACTGTCAATGCTCCTGGTGTTGGACCCGATTGGTTGTTCGACTACAAGAGTTTATTTGATTCTTTCAACGTGGATAATGTGGTGGATGATGTTGTTGCACAGATGTATTACGAGTGTGAAAACGCAGCTAGCTCACCACTGATGCGTCTAGTCGTCGTCAATACACCAGCAACATTAGATGCTTCAACATCCACAAGTCCCTGATAAAACCACAGTAGCAGAGGTAGAGGAAGTTTTTCAGGAAGCGTCGGCAGAGATTTAAGAATCGTCTTCATCTGACGAGGAGTTCGCAGAATCTCATGAAACTCTAACTGATGTACTAGCTGGAAATGGTGAATCTACCACTACAGCTCCAGTTATTCCTACAGGAAACAATCAAGCTGGTCATTCGTCTTCAGCAGCTCAGGGATTGGTCTGCGGATTGATCTCTCAGGTTTTAACATGCAACCCGCTGCTCCCTCAAGTTCAAGCACCGCAGAGACAAATCTGTCAGAATGATTGGAAAAACTCAATTTGCAATCAGATGATCCAGTATCGGCACATCCAGAATCTCGGATTCACGACACTCATCCATTGAAAAATGTGATTGGTGATCCAACTAGCAGAGTTATGACATGCAGTCAAATAAGAAATGCTAGTTCAAGTGATAATACAGGTACCCTGCGACTATACTCGGAAATCAGAAAAGCTGGTCAGCAGAACAATTGGTCCTTCGCTCTATATGTTTCACAACAAGAACCAAGATCTGTGTAGGAGGCAATAAGGGAGGAACCATGGATCAAACAATGCAAACTGAGCTTTAGCAGTTCCAAAAGCTAGAAGTGTGGGACTTAGTTGACTTACGTCCATGTGCTAAGAAGATTGGAACAAAGTGGGTCTACAAGAGTAACGGGATAACAACAGGGTGGTTATTAGAAACAAGGCTTGATTGGTTGTCCTCGGCTTCAGGAAAATAGAAGGAATTGATTACAATGAAGTATACGCTCCAGTTGCTCGCCTTGAAGCTATCCGGTTATTCTTAGCTTATGCTTCACACAAACGGTTTAAGATGTATCAAATGGATGTGAAAAGGGTTATTCTGTATCGTATAGTGAAGGAAGAGGTGTATGTTGCTCAGCCGCCGGGTTTTGAGGATTTGCTTCATCGCGATAAAGTCTACAAGTTGAATAAAGCGTTGTACGAACTCCATCAGGCTCCGCAAAAATGGTACCAAATGCTCAACAACTATCTAATATCCAATGGGTTCAATCGTGGACTCGTGGATTACACCTTATTCACCAAGGAAAAGGGTGGTGACCGTCTACTGGTATAGGTTTATGTTGATGACATTATTTTTGGGTCTACTAATGATGAAATGTGCAAGGAATTTGAAAAGCTTATGCAAGAGAAGTTCGAGATAAGCTCGATGGGGGAGTTGCAATACTTTCTTGGACTACAAGTAGAACAACAGGCGTCAGGGATCTTCATCCATCAGACCAAATACTTTGCTGACATCTTGAGCCATTTCCAGATGGAAGACTCTACTCCAGTGTCCACTCCCATTCAGACCAATCACGGGATTGGACCTGACGAGAAAGGACAAACCGTTGATTCTTTTCTCTATTGGGCGATGATTGGTTCTTTAATGTATCTCACTACTTCAAGAACCGACATAATGTTCGCAACATGTGTACTATCCAGATACCATTCATGGCCGAAATAGTCCCACCTGATTGTTGTGAAGAGGATCTTACGTTATCTAAAGGGTTGTCCGACCAAAGGTCTATGGTACCCTAATGACGATAAGTTCGACCTCATCGCTTTTAGTGATGCTGACTATGCTGGATGGAAGAAAGATGCAAAATCCACATCGTTTGGATGCTAGTTTTTGGGAACAAGATTAGTCTCGTGGCAATGCAAGAAGCAAGCCCATGTGTCCTTGTCAACTTGTGAATCAGAATATGTAGCTGCATCTAGTTGCTACTCCCAGGTTCTATGGATACAACAACAAATGAGAGACCACGGTTTGAAATTTCTTAATACTCCCATCTACTGTGATAATGAGTCTGCTATAGCACTGGCTAAAGACTTAGTAAATCATTCCAAGGTGAAACACATCTATGTTCGGTATCATTTCATACGCGATTATTATGAATAGAAACTGATAGATGTGATTAAAATCCACAATGATTACCAACGTGCCGACTTATTCACCAACGCATTTGACAGACCTCACTTTGAGTATCTGTTAACTTTAAATGTCATTAAAGAAAAGCAGCCTTAGGTCCTCATTGGTGATTGTTTTTGTAAATTTTTTTCTTCAAAAACATAAAAATCCAAAAATATTGTGTTTTTGCAAATTTTTTAGATTTTTAGGGGGGGGGGGGGGATGAGAAAAATACAAAATCATCAGAAAAATCCAAAAATAAAAAAAAACGAGAAAAAACAAAAATGAGTTTCTTTGATGAAACTGAACAAGTAAGGGTTCTAGCTTAGTCCGTGCACTGATATGATTCCCTAACTGATGATACTCGCAAAAATATGTTTGTGTATAGTTATTTTATTTCCTGCATTTTAACTTCTGTTTCTCATATTGAAAATCACAAAAAGATGTTATCTTTATTTCATTCTTGATTACCGATGTTGGAGTCCTAATCCATTGTAATCTTACTCTTTCAGAAATCAATGTCGCAAAGTCAACTAATTGATACTTGAGTATTGTCGGGTCAAAACCGTACTCTCTCAAGTATCAGAGTGAAAGAATTGAAAAATGAAAGTTTCATGAGTCGGATTCTGAATCATTGTCGAAAAGATGGTTAAAATTGCATGTTTTAACTTCTCAGGGGTTAAAATTGTCATTTTTTAAAAGTTCAAGGGCAATTTGGTAACTCAGTGATAGCACACCACTAGCAAAAGTCAATCGCCTGTTTTAAGGACGACTAGCATGATAATCGTGTGTATTTTTCTTAGTCGTTTGTGGTAGACACGATAGGTTTTCAATAGGGTTAAACCTAATCGTTTATGAGAACAAGTGACTACGACCTTAATCGTGTCAACCATCAGACGACTAGGTTCCTAGTCGTGTGGAATGAGGGGCGAGTAGCACCCTAGTCGCGTCTACAGTGTAACGGCTAGGGATTGCTATATAAACAACAGTTAGAAAATTCTTAATCACTTTTCAAACCACTAACACTGTTGACCCTGTTTTCCCTCCTAAGCGATTCCTAAAACCCTTTTTGCCCGTGGATTATTTATTGTTAAAACTTATTAATCATCATCTAGGTTATATATCCCTAGATTTTCAGATCAAAACAACAAATTTTTAGGGGTTTAATCTTTTTATAAATGAAACCCTAGCCGACCTTTAAATGAGTAGTAGACCTATGAAACATGGCTGATAATGTAAAATCTTTGTAAGGGTTTGTTAGTCGTCCTATATAGATCGCAAGGATATGAAAATCATAACCTAAATCGACCGAAAACAAAATTGACCCATTTGAATGTCTGGTCATGTCTGTCAGGCAACTAGCTTGCTAGTCGCTTTCACAGCATCGCGATTAGGGTTCCACTCGTGTCCTTTTCAAGTGATTAGGGTCCTAATCGTGTGTAAATGGGGCGATGCTAGTCGCCTGTTTCATAAAATTCATGCAACTTTGGTCGTTTTGTCCGTTTTTGTGTCGTTTTATGATCTAATGCTTTCTTTGTCTACAGAATCATGAATTGGGAGACTTCAGCGAAGAATAATATGTGTGCATTCCTTGGTCCCATTAAGAGAGATGGATACCAACAGTTTGAAGGAATTCTGGAGTTCTTGAAGCGGTCAAGGATCCCTTACCCTATTACGAAGCAACGCGTGCCCTATAGAGATATTCTTCATGAGTTCTACCACAACGCTTAAGTATATTTTACTATTGTGCCAGCTGTTATCAAGAGCAAGATCCAAGGAATGGAAGTGTTTGTTACAGAACAACATATTCGAGAAGAACTTCGTTTTCAAGACTCATCTGACGACCCAATCACCTTTGATTCCATCATAATCCGTGGCTGCTTTCTGAGAATGACGTACAACGCTAAAGTCACCAAGTAGGAGATGTTACAGAAGGGAAACGTATCTCTACCATTAAAGTATCTCATACACGTGGTCCTACAATGTCTTGGTCCATGGAAGACTGCTTTTGATGCAATCAGAGACACATTAGCATCTGTTGTGGTCGCCCTGATATTGAACAAACCATTCAATTTCTCGGGAATGATCATGCATCATTTGAAAGAGGTTATTCAAACTAAGACAACAGACTCCATTTTTAGTTTATCCTCACTTCCTACGGATGATCATCGACATACAATTGCCTGACTTAGTGAAGAATGAGTTGGAAAGTTATCCACTGATACACATTGATGAAAATGAGATGGAGAGGATGAAGTCGTTTAGGGGTCAGCTGAAGGATAAACAACCTAAGAGAAGACGGTTATTTGGACACCTTCGGGATCCAGAATACAAGGCTCCCCTGGGAAATGAGTGGAGAAACAAAACTAGTGATTCTGAAGACGATTTCACCATTCAAAGGCGAACATTCAAAGAAGGAGATACTAGTGGTCGGGATACAGTTGAGTTGGGAAATAACATTCCAGGCAGTGTTTCTACAGCTGCTACTCATGATGATATGCTTGACATGGATGTTCTAGAATCCCAAGATCCTACTTCTGCATCGGGAGATCAAGGATCGTCCTAGTGTGGTAAAGGAAAATCTGTTGCAGTTGAGGATGAACCAGTCAACATTACTAGTGATACAGATTTAGATGACTCAGATGACACCCCGACTACTAAAGCCCAAAAGGTGTCAGAAAGAAAGAAGAAGTGGGAGGAGAAGAAGCGTTTAGCTGAGGATCCCACTTTCATAGTGGATCCTGATGAACATATTGCTGATATTGACACTGAGCTAGACACTCCTCCCTCGGGTAAGATAAAGACTAAGGCCATTGAGCTCGTTTGTTGTGTGATTGAAAGGATTTTGAAGATTGATAATTTGAAAGTGGAGATTGGGAGTGTTTGATTTATGTGAGAGTGTTGAAATTAAATGTTAAATGTGTATATATATATACGTGATTGGTGTTGAAATTAAATGTCATAAAATTCAAAAAATTGATTAGTGGGGTGGTGGTGGTGGTAGGAGGAGGATAGTCGCTGGAGGGGTCCACTTGGACCTCCGGATTGCGTCAACTAGAGCGGACCGATTGGCTTTGGACCAATTGCTACAATGGGGGAATCTTTTTCTTGGTCCGTCAGGTTGCTCCGGACTGTCTGGTTGTGCACTGTTGTAGGCAGGGGCGAAGGTAGCCTTTGGCTAGGGACGCGCCCGTTGCACCTCAGTTTTTTGGGCAAAGTGGAAACTTTTAATCTCTTTTTACGATTTTTGTAAAACGTTACTACTCAAATAAATTATACGTTGCTACTAAAATTAAATTTACGTTACTACTAAAATAAATTATTCATTACGACGTTACGTTACTCGACAAAATATTTATCGAACTTAAATAAAACACGTAACACGTTCTAAAGTCTAAACCCAAGTTTTTAAAACCCAAATAAAACCCAAGTTCAACTACCCAAACAGCCCAGTAGCCCACCCCAACCCATCAGGGCCACTCGTGACCAAAAAAAAAAAAACACTTGTTGCATGTTATGTCCCTCGCCTTCCTCTTCTGAACTTTCTTTTTTTTTTTTGAACGGTGACTTTCATATGAGTGACCCAATGTCACACTGCCTAATCGGCAGCCCTAGCCAAGGTCTGCCTCAGACTACGTTGTCTTAATCGGGTCCGCGCTGGTGTTTCAGACATGGTTACGGTGTTCCCTCATAAACTGTACTGCCTCCACACGAGTTTCATCGTTGGAGTAACAGCTGAGTGAAAACCGGGGTGCGGTTCAGGATAGGACGCTCCTCGGTGCGTTTGTCCCCATCATTATCCGGATGACGTAGAAAATAATGAGAAGAGTGTGAATCGATCCTGGGTCACAAGAAACACCAAGTCTTTCCCCAACCACTCCACCACTATCACAAATTAAAGGAAGATGACAAATTTGCAAAATTAAATGAAATGTGTGACCTTGCTTATGTAATGGTGGAAACCGCAAAACATAAACTTTTCCTTTGGTTTATCAAGTATTGAAGTTAGCGTTAGTTTTGCCGGATGCAACTGCAACTATTGAGAGCTGTTTTTTTTTTAAAATGAAGCTTATCAAGACAGATTTACGCAATCGAATGGATGAGGAGTATTTGAACAACTTTTTAATTTGTGTGGTTGAAAGAGAAACTTTTGAAAAAGTCGAAGAAGATGACGCAATGGTTTGATTTCAAGCTTTCAAGGACCGAAGAGGCGAAATATATTAGTTATGTGTTTAACTTTTATTGTCATGTTTTTTTTTTTATTCCGTTTACATTGTATGAAACTATGGCGAAATTTTTTTTGAACGTTAGTCCTAAAATTATTTTTCAGAACCGCCACTTGTTGTAGGTGTTTTAAAAGAACATTGTAAGTGAAACATTTATCTTAGATTTCATGCCAGGCAGTTCTAAATGAACAAAAATGTATAAACAAAAAAACCTCAAATTTTGTACAGTTACATCACGACAGGTCTACAAATTCATAACTCTTGTCATGAGTCTATTGTTACCATTAAATGTGCAACTCGTCACACCCTTCGTTTTCATATATGGTAGACAATCGAATCCTAAACGATCGAACAGCCAATAGACCCTTTTTCGAAGAGTATCTTGGCCTCTTCCTGATGGATCCTAATCTCGACACTTGTAAACGACCACCATTTCGCGGCAACTGCTTGCTTTCATTTTCCTCCTCAACTACAATATCAATCTGAGTAGTTTCCATCAACTTAAAAGGCGATATTCGAGCTTTGTTGTTCTTCATTCTTTGGGACTTTGATTTGGAATCAAGAGCAACGCTGGCTTTGACCGCGAGTGCAGCCATATCTGAGGCACTAAGGACATGACCAAGCATGGTATCTTGTAGAATAAAATAAATCTGACCCGCGTCAAGCTCGTCTTCTGGATCCAAAGCCGGGATATGCTGATCGTAATACAAGCAGTCTGAGTTACAAACAAAGGAAGAAGGTTCAAGAACCTCGGAGACAAGGATAGGAGTTGGATACTCGCGTAATTCGCCTTTGATTGTAATAACAAACGCACAAGTGGACTTGTCTATTGATTTTATGGTTGAAGATAAACAAGCACCCATATTGTCGTGTTAGTTTCAGTCTTTGTATATGATGATCGTTGAAAGAGAGAGAAACTATATAGGATTTTGTTGAGTGAAGGGCTAGTTCTTGTTATTTATATGTATAACGTTCAGATGGTGCAAACGAAAGGGATGGTGTTTGAAGAATCTTTTGGTCCAAATAGGTATGTGTATGATCACGCGGTAGGGAAGCTTCGAATTTTAACAGTAATATTATTATGTTATGCGAATATCATCCACGTGAGTCAATGTTGGCATGATAGTATTATTTCTTTCTTTGTCCTTAATTTTTTTTCGAATAAATAGTAATATTTTTTTTGGAAGAAAGTCAAGTAGTCAACCTTTGACACAAATAGTAGTAGTATTTGTTTGGGAAGCAAGTCAAGAAGTTCATCTTTTTTCAAAGGGAAATAAATTGTAATTATTTGTTTGGGAAGCAAGTAAACTAGTCAACCCTTTAAATGGGAAATCACAAACATGTAGTCGATCCGAAAATAACAAAAGAAACTTCACTTTGTGATATTTTAAATTTGTATCGGCTACAGCTCAGCCGAGTGACCTACATGTCGTCAATCTAGTTACAATCGACTTAGACCATGTGTTATCCACGCAAAATGGCAATAGAACAGCTGATTCACCTAGATTCACCTAAAACGGCTTTTTTTACAGCCGGGCTCTATATTAAGAGTTATACTAACAAAAACCACTTTATAAAAAAGTATCCAAAATAAATCTCTCATTTCATATAGTCATATACTTACCTTATCAAAAACTAAGTTATCTCATAAATATGTTATCCGTTTATGTTTCTCATCCCCCACACAAACTTCTGGATGTTTTACTAGAGTTAACTACAAATTTATAATAGGTGGTCTCGGAATTAAAGCGAGTTGAAATAGGTGGTGTCAGCTTGGCTTCCGAAGTTTAATTTGGGGAAAATCACAAAAATAGCCATTGACCAACCATTTTTTTTTTACCAAAATAGCCACCTTTCATCTCTTGGGAGAGTCGGCTCACGATTTCCGAGGCATCTAAGGCCTCTCCAAGAGGCTTCGGCTTAAAAGCTAACCGTTGAGCGACACGTGTCATTATTAGCGGGACACCTCTCCAAGAAGGCGGGACACCTCTTCAAGAGGCTTCAGGGACCACCACCACCATCTCCACCTCCACAGCAACCACCCACCACCAACCCCACCTCCACATCAACCACCCACCACCACCTCCCCCACCTCAACAGCAACCACCCACCACCCCACCACAGCAACTGTCCACCACCACCACACCCACTACCACCCCAACCATCATCATTAAGAAAAAAAACTGAAACATAAACAACTAAATAAAAACCAACCTGAAATTCGTGAGATGTGCGTCGTCGATTCGTGAATGTTCGTTGTTGATTACCAAGGTGGTGACCGATGGTGATGGTGGTAACGGTGGTAATGTTCGGTGGTGATGGTGGTGGGTGGTTGCTGTGGAGGTGGAGATGGTGGTGGTGGTTGCTGTGAAGCCTCTTGGAGAGGTGTCCCTGATACCTCTCGGAGAGGTCTCCTTTGTTCCTGAAGCCTCTAGGAGAGGTCTCCCTGTCCATGAAGCCTCTCGGAGAGGTGTCCCACTAATAACGCCACGTGTCGGTCAACGGTTGTTTTTGAGCCGAACCTTAGATTCCTCAGAAATCGTGAGCCAACTCTCCCAAGAGATGAAAGTCTAAGAAATAGGAGGTGACTATTTTAGTAAAAATGGTTAGTCCATAAATATTTTGGTGATTTTCCCTTTAAATTGAGTATCTTTACAAAACTCACTTGTACATATATTCCAAAATAATGTCACATGTGACACACAAGAAAATAATTATAAAATCAAATGAGAAGTTAAATAGAACAATAGAACTGAAGCTAATCAATTACAAGTCATGATCAGAAATAGGTCAATTTGCACACAAAAAAAAAGACCAAATAATTAGTAAATGATATATATCTGCAATTTCAAAGTTAATAAAAGATAAGTATAAAACAAATCCAATTAATTATTAACAATGACATACTTTGCTTTTGTTTCCCATAAGAGACCTGCTCAAAGTCAAATTAGCAAAAGCTTATTTATGAGAAACATCAACAAAACAATTCACAAAGCTTCTATATAAATCAATTAAAGAATGTAAATTACAACTTGAGTTGAGGAACCATGAGCTTGTGGAATGGCCAAGGGAGTAGCAAATTTGTCACTTTTTTATGATAGGAGTGACAAAATTTGAAGAAGTCTACTAAAAATTTTGTATTAAATGCACCCTGAAGACATACAATAAGTTATATGTTCCTATATAACAAGTGAAAAACGGTGGTGCTTAATACGTTTAGAAATCAAATAATATATGTATGTGCAAGTGATTGTTGTATAGAAATAAGTTTGGAAGCCTAGATATGTGTAAATTTAGAGTGTTTATCATTTAGATTTTGTAAATGTGGGAATAGATTATCATTTGTAGAATCCTTGGATGGGATAATCGTACAAAAATGCAGAATAAAAAATATGTATTAGAATGAACTTATAATGATTCACTGAATATTTTGGTTTAAAGACTTCTGATGTTTGTCGTTCATGATGAAGCAACATAACTCTAGACCTAGACCTAATCGACTTTATGGTTCACTAAAAATACATAATT
Source organism: Ambrosia x helenae (assembly GCA_030844895.1). Lineage (NCBI taxonomy): Eukaryota > Viridiplantae > Streptophyta > Magnoliopsida > Asterales > Asteraceae > Ambrosia > Ambrosia x helenae. Next base: position 27,743 of record JAUTDX010003016.1, read on the forward strand.
ACGTACATAACTAAACTTATGTTTATAATAATTACATTTATGACCAAACCTTTAACTTGATCGGGATTGTCTCCAACAATCACCCCCTTAATCTCGATTAATTTGTAATAGATTCTTGATGTTGCTTGAAGTGAAACACAAACATGTATAGTAAGGAAAAGCGTTGTTCTCTCAACCAATTTAACCAAAAACACTACGATGTATTCAACGTCGTTCTCTCAGTCATCAAACTGAAAAATAAAAACATGGATCGAATAGCGCCATGAAACGATGTTGAAAGACAACCATGTACAGTAAGAAAAAAACAACTAGGGTTTATTCAATAGAAAAACATTACATTCAAATAAAAGAGAGAGAAACATTATATAACTAGACTCGCTTATTAGCTAATGGGCTAAAGCCCACAATAAATTAAACCATTTAGTATACTAACTACTGTACTGACAAATTAATCTTTTTCAAACGAGATTTCTTTATTCTCTTGAACGAACGATCAGTTTAATTATGTAATATGTAAATTTATTGAACCCTTCCTTGTTCTTAAATGTATTCTTTGTAGTTTCAAAACGATAACCATAGTCCGTGATTATGCTTGATCCTCTGTCTTTCGGTATTTAAATGTCGAATCGATTTGTGAAACAATTTTGTACAATTCAATTGAAATTCACAATTTTGATACGATTAGAAAATAATGCAATTAAATGAAAACATATATTTTTTTCATGGTTATATTAATTGTAGAAAGGCGAATAATGCGATACCGGGTCTTCTTATTAATGGCGGGTGGGAGACCAGGCCGAACAAGATTAAACAGGAAGTGTTGCAGTTTTTTCGCAAAATGTTTTCGGAGGAAATGGTGGATAGACCGAACCTACAGTGTTACGATTTGAGAGTTTTAAATGAGCCTGATGCGGGTGAGTTGGTGACGCAGTTTACAGAAATGGAAGTTAAAGAAGCGTGTTCAGTTGCGGGAGTGACAAAGCACCTAGTCCAGATGGTTTTAACTTTCGTTTTATAAAAAAAATTTGGCCTCATTTTGTGCAGGATTTTAACTCCATTTTTCAAGACTTTTTCGCCAATGCACGGATCAGTCGTGGAGGGGGATCATCTTTTATCACATTGATACCAAAAGTTAACGCCCCGTTTCTTTGGGGGAATATAGGCCAATAAATCTGATCGGGATTGTATGTAAAGTTATTTCAAAAGCGCTCGCTAATAGATTAAAGAAAGTGGTGGGTAAGGTGAATAATGAAACTCAGTCAGGTTTTGTTGCGGGGAGGTACATTTTAGACGGTCCTTTGATGGTGAATGAAGTGTTGGCATGGGCTAGATAAAGTGGAAAACAATTTTTTATGTTCAAAATTGATTTCGAGAAAGTTTACGGCAATGTGAACTGGGGATTTTTGTTGATGGTTATGCAGCAAATGAGGTTCCTCGAAGCTTGGTGTTCGTGGATTCATGGGGTGTTATCTTCAGCTAGATCATCTATTTTAATTAACGGCTCCCCTACCTTTGAATTCGCTTGTACGAAAGGTATTCGACAAGGAGATCCGATCTCTCCTTTCTTGTTTATTATTGTAATGGAAGCTTTGTCGGGTCTAGTAAAAAAGGCGTGTGATGAGGGTGTCTTTGTGGGAGTTAAACTTCCTAATGATGGTCTGTGTATCTCTCATTTGTTATATGCGGATGATGCTATGATCATGGGAGAGTGGTCAGTTTCAAATTTCAAGACGCTTAAGAAAATATTACGTATTTTTGATTTGTGTTCGGGTTTAAAGATCAACATCACCAAGTCGACTTTAAATGGTATTGGGAAGAATGTGGAAGAAGTTAAAGTGAAGGCGGAAGAGGTGGGTTGTTGTACGGGTGTTCTTCCTTTTAAATACCTTGGGATTCAAGTTGGTGCGAATATGAATAGGGTTAACAGCTGGGATCCGGTAGTGGAGGTTTTCAAAAAAAGACTTTCGAGGTGGAAATCTAGGATCCTTTCTATTGGGGGAAGGGTGGTTTTGATTAAATCTGTTTTGGTGAGTCTTCCGACATACTATTTTTCTTTGTTCAAAGTTCCGGTTACGGTTAGAAATAATCCTGAAGCGATGATCAAAAAATTTCTTTGCGAAGGAAGTTTGGAAGTTAATAAAATACATTGGGTGGGGTGGGAGGTTGCTACTAGAACTAAGAAAAATGGTGGCCTAGGATTAACTAGGTTGGATGTTTCGAATAACGCTCTTTTGATGAAATGGATTTGGAGATATAGAATGGAAACTAACACTATGTGGAGGAAAGTTATTGACGTTATACACGGCTCTAAGAGGAGATGGAATTCAGTCCCTTGTAATCCGAAGGTGCGGGGAGTTTGGTGTAAGATAGTAAACTGTGGTGAGCGTCTTGTGATGAATGGGTCGCACTTTAGTAGCTTGATGCAAGGAAAGGTAGGGAATGGGTCGAGTATAAGATTTTGGATAGATCCTTGGATAAGTAGAATGTCTTAAAAAATGTTTTTCCAGAATTATTTCGGCTTGAAAGAAATAAATGGTGCTCAGTTGCGGATAGAGTGGGTCAATCAGATGTGGCGGGGCTATGTCGTGGGATTGGAAATCATATCTGGCGTCTGATAAGGAAAGGGAGGAACTGGTGGATTGCTTCGTCTCGTGGCTGGAACTTCGATGTCTCAATATGAGGACTCATGGTCCTGGAATAACATTTTGCTGCAGAATTTGTCTTTTCAAGATACTAAAGAGTGGGTCAACAGGGAACTAAATGAAGGTAATGTCAACAACAGCAGTCGCTGGTGTAAATGGGTTCCGGCGAAGTGCAATATTTTTTGTGGCGTTTGTTTTTAGACCGGATTCCTACAAGGGCAAACCTTAGACGAAGAAACATTATTACTACAGAATCCACTTGCGTTTTATGTGCAGAAAGCGAATAAATGGTGGCCCATTTGTTTACTGAATGCAGATTTATAGACGGAGTTTGGAGCGCTATAGCTAATTGGTGTCGTCTGCCTCCAATTTTCCTGTTTACGGTGAAGGATTTGCAGCTGGTGGTCGAACAGTTGGGCTGCAGAAGTGAAACGAAAGAGGTGTTATTCAGCATTTTGGTTATTGCGTGTTGGAGGATTTGGAAGGCAAGAAACAAGAAGGTCTTTAAGGCACATAATGTGAACATTGAGCAAATTATCGTGGGTGTCAAATCATTGAGTTTCCTTTGGTTTAATAGTAGAAACAAAAACGGTAGGGGGTTGGAAGGATTGGCAAAGTTTTTCGTTTGATGTAATGTAAATGTATTGTGCCACGTCTATCTCCTCCTTGGAGATAGGCATTGTTGTGTTTGTTTAATGAAATTCGACTTTCAAAAAAAAAAAAAAAGATTATGAGTTTAGAAAAAAAATCGTCATGGAAACAAAATGTAGTTTCTATTATCTCGCTTCACAACTATCATTAAGATTGACTTGGTTCTAAATCGATATTAACTATTGGTTTTCTAAACTGAATCTATTTTATGGTCTTTTGTATTGAAGAAGTATAACGGTTTAGGGTTAGAATCAAATATACAAGAAACTTTTTTTAGAAAGGGTGAGAAGGATTGTGATCCATTGATCATATATTTGAAGTGTTGAGATTAGTTTGTTTAAAAAAAATATAGAGGAATGTCATAAATGGAAAACCACATTTGTTGACTTTCTCTCTCCATATGCAATGCACATGTCAATTTCCCCCATCATTTTAAAACGTCTATAACTTTTTTATACGACAATTTTTTTCAAAAACATTTTACCATATTAACGAGCGTTTTTTATCTTTAATATGGGTACCACATTGCTACATTAAAATTGAAAAAAAATAAATTCGTGTTAAATGGGTTTCTTCTTCGTTGTGTCTTCTGCTCGTTCATTGTGTTATAGTATGCACGTGTGCTTTATAAATATGTTATTTATGTTTTTTTAGTCTACACATGATTTAACTTTGTACATTGTGTTTTTATTATGCTTTTCATTGTGTTTTACGCAAATGAGTTTTGTATTTAGGTGCACATTATGTTTTATTATGTTGTTCATCGTGTTTAAGTCTATTATTCATTGTGTTTTAGTCTTCTGTTCATTGTGTCTTTAGTATATTATCCATTGTGTTTTATTAGACTGTTTATTGTGTTTTATACCATATTGTTCATTGCATAGTTAATTGATACTCATTGTGTTTTACGTTATCTCCATTGTGTCTTACGCAACTGGGTTTTTAACTTTTTTTTCAAAAGTATTCATTGTGTTTTAGTCTTCTGTTCATTGTTTCCTTATTATGTCGTCCATTGTGTTTTACTTAACTGGGTTTTTGACTTTTTTTCAAAAGTATTCATTGTGTTTTAGTCTTCTGTCCATTGTGTATTTAGTATGTCATCCATTATGTCTTACGCAACTGGGTTTTCAACTTTTTTTTCAAAAGTATTCATTGTGTTTTAGTCTTCTATTCATTGTGTCTTTAGTATGTCGTACATTGTGTTTTATTAGACTGTTGATTATGTTTTATACCCTATATTTAATTGGTGCTCATTGTGTTTTACACTCCATTGTGTCTTACGCAAGTGGGTTTTTGACTTTTTTTTCAAAAGTATAAAAATATGGTACTCATATTAAAGATAAAAAGACGCTCAATTTTATGGTATAAATGTTTTTTAAAAGATGACGTATAAAAAAGTTACGGGCATTTAAAAATGAAGGTGGAAATGACATGTGACTTACATGTGCATATTTTTTTGACAAAATTACCCCTCCCACTTGTTTAATCATTTGGACACATGTAATTTTCTAGTGGCTTCTCACCCTTCTCATTTTTTGCACCCTTTGTAGAATAACCCAACCATAAGGGTTTATACCGGTCCATATAAAGCTCGGCTTGACTGAGGTGCCAAAGCACAATAAGTGGTCAAACACCCCTCCCAAAGCCTTTACACGGATTTACTACTTCGGTGGTCAAACGTGTTGAAGCATAGTATAACAAGTCCGAACCTACAACGAAGCATGGTACAACAAGTCCTAACCTACAAGGAGTACAAGTTCTCTGAATAGTATAAATACCATCATTCAGGTACAGGTTGTTAGGATCGAGAACACACACACACGAACACGAAGATTTACGTGGTTCGGCCTAAACTGACCTACGTCCACGGGGGCAACTAGGGTATTCTTATTATTGAGTGATACAAAAATACAAGTACAAGATATATATTTATAGGCTCCTAATTAGGGTTTAACCCTATGCTAAACTTGCTCAACAAGTTAATTATACTGGGCTTAAAACGGTTGGGCCTATAGATGGGCTTAAGGCAACATCTCCAACAATCTCCCACTTGGTGTTTTCGGACCATGAACTGCACCATCTCTCCTATACTTCTGTAGATAAGATCTTCAATTGATCTTCAATGCACCTCCAGCTACCCGATCTCCTCAACATTATTCCTGGAGACCAGCTGAAACTCCCTGAGCTCCAACTCATTAGTCATGGTTGTGTCTACCACTGACCCATTCTCTGTCTCTATCGGCTCCCACTAACACGAACTGTCGAATCCTGAAATCCCCTGAGAATAAACACTCCCCATATTCAGCAAGTAATCCACTGGAGAGATTTTATCAGATGGAACAATGCATCTCCTGACCCAATGTCGTCTAGGAATTCCGACTGAAGCACAACCAGTGCTCCCACTGCCACGAAAACCTCTGACTGGTCTACACGAACCTTTCCTCGCTCGTTCATCCCGAATCTGACCTGTGACTCTAGGTTTCTCACTTGCAAAGACAACCTTCTTCTGCCCACGAGATTCTGTGAACCCAACTTTGTTTCTCTTCTGAACTGGGATGGTCACTCCCTCAGACGTTAAACTGACCATGTAAAACGAACCTCACTGCCTTCCACTGAGTCCCAATGCATCAAACCCAGACACATTCCCAGAAGCATAATTTCATATATGTGACATCGAATCAAAAAATGTCTACACCTCTATGCAGCCCCAATAAGTCAACTACGCCAAGATCTCACTGCCCCTGTTATCCAAACCAGCTAACAAGCAAACGGTTATAACAACAGTAGATCTTTCATGAAATCAAGCGGTAACAAGGGTTCTATGACCGTAGACACGATCAGTTAATGCAAACCCTAACCGAAAGATCATCCAACTGACAATAGTCCACATGACTTGTCACTAACCTTTTTTTTACTTATGTCGTCACTAGCACCTATGCTAGTTCCATTATCTCCAGGTTTTTCCAATAAAAGAAAACAAAGCTACCGACTCTCCTATAATATTTTCTTTCACCCCGCGAAACAAACCAAATCAAAAGCTACCTGCTCGATTTCCTTATGTTTGTTTTTTCTGCAACCTGGTTGAACTTTACATCTCGGTTCACCAACTAAAATCCGTACAGTTAAGCTTATCGATTTGAACCTTCCATCTTCTGTCATGATAACACAGTAACACGACTAACGAAACTGAATCGAACAAACAAACCAATACTGAAAACAATAGCACCAGATTAATAATCACTGGTCTATAATCTTGTTTATCTGGTTTTCACAGACGGCTCCAAAACACATTGGTTAGATTTATCCTCAAAAACTAGAAAATATACCATCCTTTTTTTTATTGAACGTTCACCAAAAAATAAAGAAAACCAACTCTTTATTTTAGATAAACAAACCCCAACAAAATTCCACTTCTCCACCAACTTCTGTCCTCCTTCCTGTACTTCACAAAAGAACACATGAACAATAAGAACAAAAAAAAAAACCTTCTTCTCTTCTCAACACATTAACTTCAAAACAACCAAACACCCAACATATCTGACCACTCTCTGCTCACACCAAAAACCAAACTCCCAAGGTCTGACCTGACCTCGTGATTTGCGGCGGCGAAAGGGTTTTGATGAAACCCTATACGGGTCTGGGTGCGGCAGCAATACAAAGTTGACCGTTGGAGGTGGTGGAGGGTGACGGGTTTATGGTGATGGGTTGCGGCTGGATATGGTGGCTGGTGTTAGCAGGTATGTGTTTTCTTCCTTCTTTTACGCCTACCCCCGCCGAACCGACTCACTCGCCGGAGGAGGTGTTTCTCGAGTCCTAGGCTCTGATACCAGTGTTAGGATCGAGTATACGAACATGAAGATTTACATGGTTCGGTCTAAACCGACTTACGTCCACGGGGGCAACTGGGGTATTCTTATTATTGAGTGACACAAAAATACAAGTACAAGAGATATATTTATAGGCTCCTAATTAGGGTTTAACCCTATGCTAAACTTGCTCAACAAGTTAATCATACTGGGCTTAAAACGGTTGGGCCTATAGATGGGCTGAAGGCAACATCTCCAACACAGGTAACATACACGAACTCTCACACTCCGATCCTCACTTTCTTTCTCTAAAGAAATACTTATCCTTAAGCCGGAGGATGGTCATGAAGAGGCCCTCCTTCCTCCTCTGTGGCGAGCCTAACGGTTTGTTACCTTATGCAAGTTCATCCAGAGTTCAATCTTACTAAGATCTAACCGATTTCTTCCTTGTTCTTATAAATTTACAGTCTCAGTACACTTTTTTTTGGATCTTCATGTATTGTTCAACTATGTGTCCAATTCGATGAAGATTAGTACCGAAATAGAATGATCATTCCTCTAAGCAGTGGGATGTGGATGGTTGCGTGATCAATTCCTAGGAAAGCAATGGTGGGAGATTAATAGTCAGTTGGTCACCCTGGATGGTTATTATTACTTGTGAAAATGGCCGCGCGTTGCCGCGAGTGTTTATTTATTTATTTATTTTTGTCACGATTTAAATTGCCCAAAGTTTTCTACATGATAATATCACTTATCCAATTCGACCCAATCTGACCCGAGTCTGATTTTTATTTGCTATATTTAGTTACACACAACACATAGGAACTAATGCATTACATGGTAATGGAATAATGGTTCCATTAAATTCTTTTAAAACTCGCTCAACACAGATCAAATGGCTACTAATCCATTATTTGATAAAGGCTTCAATAGAATTTAGACAAAACTTTCAAACCTTGTCCTTGCGGGAGGTTGAACCACCGTTTTAGCCCTGCTGTATAAATTAATCTCTGTGATTCTTGTTCTTGTCACCCTTCAATATTATGAAACTTGATTCCTCTGTATTCTAAAATATGCGAGGTGCTTTCCAAGGGAAGTATAGAATTCTGGAAGGATATGATGTAGGGAGAACACTAAACAAAAAACCATCATCCAATCTTTCCAAAGATGCATGTCAAGAAAACTTTAACATCATACTCTGATTATTTAAAAAATATCTAAAGGATGATCATTTTGACGACTTATAAAATGTGAAAGCTAAACTAAAGACTATGATATCTTACCAAATCACATGGGTGAGATGTTTTAGGAAGGTCACTATTTCTTCAGATTGAACTCTATATGTCAAAATCCTCTTGGTCTTGCATGATGATGTCCTAAGGTATTCATGTTCTATGTTTGCAACTTACAAGAGAGAAAAAATAAATTAAAGGAAAAATAAACCAATACATAATAAACAATGATTTAACAAGAATACCATTGTTACAACTTAGAAACAATAATTTTTTTGGACTTTTCATGCCATAACAGATTGATGCCCAAATCCTTCACTCTTTTAACATGTAACAACATAATAAGAAGTTGACATGATTATATAGCTGTAACATTATAGAGAATAGTTCTACGTGCATACCTGTCTAACCATAAAAACGAAGAGTTTATTGACTAGTTGTTTCCTAGTGCTAACGATCTAGTATTCACATGAAGGTGAAGAGAATTGTGGGGTTTCAAGGATTACAACATTCAATTGGGTGTTTATGGTGTTTATGAGGGGGTTACATCTTCATGTGGATACAAAGAGTGCATAAGAACATGTACAATTAGTATTAAAGGTTGTACATGAGGGCATAAAAGGAAGAAAATGACAAAAAAGTAGAAACTTGCAAAGGTCCCTTGGTATACCATCTTAACTTTGGACAATTTGGACATATTTGTCAATGCCTCCTCCTTTATAATGCAGTATAGATTATTATTATTATTATTATTATTATTATTATTATTATTATTGTTGTTGTTGTTGTTGTTGTTGCTGTTGCTGTTGCTGTTGCTGTTGCTGTTGCTGTTGCTGTTGCTGTTGCTGTTGCTGTTGCTATCAAAATACCTAAATTGGTAAATGTTCTTTATATCTACATTAGTTTGGAGAAAAAACTCCGAAAGAAACCGCTCTAAAAAGAATTATGGTTGTTTAGATGCAAATATATATATCTATATATATATAGGTAAAGTATATGGAGGAAACCCTCCTTATTTGGTAAACTCTGGAAACTCTAACTTCCCAACATTTTTTTTTTTGAAAAAAATAGGGTATGTAATATACATTTTTTTAAGCATTTTGAGCCAAAAAAATCGAAAAAGCGCCGAACGGTTTTTTTTTTAAAAAATAAAAAACGTCTACTTTTTACATATAGTTAACACATTGTTAACACCTGTTATTAGCGCTTAACATGTGTTAGTCAAAATTTTATTTTATTTTTAAAAAAAAAAATACTTGGCTTTTTTTGGCCCAAAATGCTTAAAATCATGTATATTACTTGCCCTATTTTTTTCAAAAAAAAAAAATATTGGGAAGTCAGAGTTTCCAGAGTTTACCAAATAAGAAGGGTTTTCTCTAGAACCATACCCTATATATATATATATATATATATATATATATATATATATATATATATATATATATATATATATATGGGAAGTATTTATTGAAAACCCACCCAAATTGAGGAAACTTTTAGCAAACCCATTGTGTTGCCTAGAATTGTCCCCATCACCAAACAACAAATTGTTATTTTATTATCAAAGGGACAAGGATGTAATTTTACATTTATCAATTTTCGAACCATATAAGTCTTATCCCCCCCTCTCTCTCTCATATTTTTCAAAATCAGATTCATCCAACCTCTCTCTTCTCCCCTCTCTCTATCTTTCTCTATCTAAAAAAATCCATAAGAGCTTTCTCTTTTTTAATGAAGTTGAAGGTGTGGAGGTCGATCCCGATGGTGGTAATGGTGGATCTTGAGTGGCGGTGGTCATGGTGAAGTCTAAAGGTGGTTTGTGGTTCTGAGTTGCAGACGTGGCTATGGTTTTCAAGTAATGTTGATGATGGCGATGTTCGGGATGGTGACGCAGAGGAATGTGGAGCACAAATCTGATAAACCATCGTCAATCGTCACCGCCATAAGTGGCGGTTTTTCCTCTGGTAACCATGTTGGTTGTGAAGCTATCATCTTTCAGGGCTATAAGGCTGGAATGACCCATATTGTTAGGGAGGTCGAGAAACTTGAATTAAGTAAGTTGTTTATTTTTTTAGTATGAGTGATTTATGTCATTGTATAATTCTTTGTTCACTGGTTAGTTTTATTTGAAAACCTTTTTTTATTATTTTAGTTATTAATATTATTATTATTATTATTCTTTCGTGGGTTTGTTAAGTTGGAGCTTTTTGGTTTGAGAAATTTTATGATGATTAGGATTAGGTGAGTGAATTGAGTTTTGGATTTTTTTTGGGATTGTTTTTGCTTTTTTAAGGATTTAGCAGTTTTTCAGGGTATGTGGATTTGGTGGGTGAGGTGGTTTTTGGATTATTTGGGAGTATTTGTGTTTTTATGTGGATTATGCATTTTGAATGCAGATAGATAACATATGTTAACAAAAGGTGGATAACATACACGTAGGTTTACACACTAAATAACCTTTTTCATACGTTATTGTTATTAATATGAATGTTGAACCAAAAAGTAAAATTATGTGAGTTATGTATTTTTTGAATCCGTGTGTAAAAGAAATTGTTGAAATGCTAGTTTAACATGTGCATGTGCATTACATGCTTATGTAACACATGCAACATGATATCAAAGTTACGCTTTAAAAGATCACTAGTTTTTGTTACCTTTTTTGGCATATGTAACTATTGTATGTTTTTATATGTATATATTTGGTATCATTTCACATCTTTTTGTAATTACCTTATAAGTTATGTTTTTTTAATTCAGGTGGATAACTTATGTTAACAAAGTCATTTTCATCATGGATGGAATGAAAGATGAAGATGATTATCAAGAATGAAAGATATATAGCTTTTTTATAGCTTTTTTAGCATATGTTGATTGTAAATGACTATTGTAATGACATTGTTTATCGTTTTTATATAATTAAAGTTGTATGAAACACAATTGGTATGTTTTTTAAACATTTTATTTTGTTCTCCATTATAACGTATGCAACAAGACATCACATAAGATGTCATAGCTTGTATTAAAACTTTAACGTATGCAACAACAGGGACATCAAAATGATGTCATAGTCTATCTTTAACCAGACATCAAAATGTAAATAATAAATCTAGAAATTTAAATTAGTATGAGATAGAAAGTGGTAGAGAGAAAAGTATGAGAGAGAAAGTGGAGAGAGAAAATGAAAAGATGGAGAGAGAAGGTGAATCTATTTACCCTTTTACCCTTTTTGTACTTTATGTGTATTATTTTAATAAGAAGGTTGGACCATGAATCACAACCATTGATCATGTTTGATCAATGGTTGTGGTAAGGCTTATAGAGTTTCCTCAAATTTTTGAGGTTTTCTCTAGAACCCTACCCTATATAATAAATCTAGAAATTTAAATTAGTATGAGATAGAAAGTGGTAGAGAGAAAAGTAGGAGAGAGAAGGTGGAGAGAGAAGATGAAAAGATGGAGAGAGAAGGTGACAAGATGGACAGAGAAGGTGAATCCATTTACCCTTTTTGTACTTTATGGGTATTATTTTAATGAGAAGGTGCGACCAAAATGTGAGACCATGAATCACAACCATTAATAAAATGATTGGGGTTGGGATACATATCAGTTGGTGAGGCATCCTCACTCTTGAACTCCCACAAAAAACTTTAGGTTACAAATAATCCAATTAAATCAATATTTATTTATGTATAATCTTTATCATTATCTTTATTATTACCTTACTATATAATAAAATAAAAATATTATGATTATCTCTATTTTCTCTCATGTAAAAATAATATTATTAAATTACAATCTCACGTTTATCTCTTATTTATTTAATATTTATTTTTTTAACTAATTCTTTTTAGATTTTCACTTATTAAAAACCATTTAATATTTTATTAAATCAACCTCATGTATATTAAATTTTATAACCTTATAATAA
>JAUTDX010003016.1:45000-49848 GCA_030844895.1 Ambrosia x helenae
TTAGCTGCTACCCGAAGCTTTCATGCATGTAACTGTAAAGCGCATCATTCTATTTCATATGTAAAATTAACATGTCATATTAGATTTTTTTAACCCCGGGACGTTCCCAGGTATAATCTAATATACATATAATTATAATCATATCTATACATGGTAAACAGTAAACAATTTACCTTGGTCCTCTACTAAGGTCTTACAAACACCAACATTTGTTAAAACCCATGCTAGTAGAAATGATGGAAACGATATTAAACATCCGTCCTATCAATCTTATAGTATTAAAAGCTACTCTATTCACCATACTATGCTAATGATAAGTATACTAGCCTGATTAGGTGTGTAATTGAGTTTTCGGTTTTATTACTATTAAAACTAGTCGGTGCTATTATTATATATATTTATTGATATTTTTGCACGTCACCCTCTTCAACATTTTATACTCTATAATTTAACTAAAATGTATATTTTTCAAACACTTGTTTTATTGTATTTCTCGTTTTAATGTACATACGATAATTTGATGTATGATGAATAATAGTTTTTCATTATATCAAAAAATATTGTACTGATGTTTCAAAATATGAGGGTGGTGTATGAGAAATGCCGAAATTGTAGATGAGATAAAGTGAATTTTTAATAGAATTGTATTTTAAAAAATAGGGAATGGGTGGATCGACAAGTTTCAATAAATCTTTGCTAACAATTGAACTGAATATCTTTATTATATTCGTTTTATTTAAATCTATTAGTTAGTGATCCTTTTTTTGGTTTTGAAACGATAAGCACAAGTGGAGGTGCATTATTAGGTACATGAACTGCAATTATGTACCTTAAAGTACTAATCTTTTAATCTAAATCGATTTCAAGTATATCTTTGTTAAACAAATTATAGGATTCGTATCCAAATAACTGGTTTGCCAATTATAATGCTCGCATAGTTTATTCATTATTGAGGACCCATTATAAGCACCTCCATCGCTAAACAATATTCAAAGTTGTATGGTAATAATTTCACCTTTTCTGCCAAAATCATATCACATCTTAAATTATATTATAAAAAAAGATAAAAACAAACTGGTTTTGAATACTCTAACCGTAAGTATGTAAACTGTGATGGATCCAACAAAAGTTTGGCAGTGGCAAAATTCTTAGGAAGAAAATTAAAACACCATGTGAAACATTGATAATTGCATTTTCAAAAATTCATGAATTTGAAAGATATGTTTGGGTCCATATTGAGCTCATGAGAAAATCCAGCTAACACCTTTCCTTGTTAACTTATTACATTATTCGCATATGTGTTTTTCATCTGTCAAATTATTCCTTAACTTCTGATTTTTGCTTTCTAAACCATCAACTAGCTTGATGAACTTAATCATAGTCATAATTAAACCAAATGAGAGAGCAACTTGTTTCTCCTATGTTAAAAATATACCATATAACTCAAATTCAGATTGTTAAAAACATGGAGTACATGACTATAACTTATTACCAGGTCCTACTCATACTAAAATTTTGAGGTGATTCCAAACCTAAACTAGATTAGATAAGATGATTTCAAACTCTTCACAAAACTCGTCAGGTATCTATCAGGTAACTCGCGGGTTTCAGATAAACATGTTAATATATTTGAAAAAAAAAATTACTCATTGGTATGCCTGACACCAAACCCATCGGGTATCTATGAGGTAACTACTAATCAACTACAATTAACATTATTACCATATAAATATATTAAATAAATAGAGTGTATATAAATAAAATAAATGAATGTATATTAAATAAATACTCAAATACATAGATAACAAAAAATAGTGTAAGCCAATAATTGATATATCATGTATATACATCTATAAAAGAAAAAAAGAAATTATATCATGAATACAATTGGGTAATATACCCGATTAGCTAACCTCAAACCCTTCCTAAATATGTTGGGCTTCGGATATACTTGTTGAGTTCAGTTTCGAGTGCCATCCTTAGTCCGGGCTTGTATAAAGTAAGTTGTTATAAATAAAAGTTAAACTAGGAGTGTTCAATGATTTGAATAACGAATTTTTGAATTATTCGAATCAAATTTCTCGAATTTTTTTATATTTTTACCTGAATTCATATTCGATTCGTATTCGGTTAAAATTCAACTTATTCGATTCGTATTCGATTCAACTAAGAATCTCGAATTCGAATAAATTCGATTTAGTTCAAATTCACCATAATTAATAAAGTGTTTTACCTTTAGTTTTAAAACTAATACAAACTCATTATTTTTAACATATAAAATACAAATCTACAAAATTGTTAAACAACCATATGTCAAATATGGGAGTAGTAAAAATAGTAGAGAGTAGAATTTGTTAGATTTTTGTAATGTATAAGTAAATATATAAATATGGTTATGGTAAAAGTTGTAGAGATTATGGTTTCTTAGAGTTTGACCAAAATTTAGAAGTCTATTTTTCAATAGGGAAAATCGCGAAAATAGCCTTGACTTTTGGGTTTTTACCAAACTAGCCAGTGGAACCGTCTTTGTGAGACGGTTCCCCTTTCCAAGCACCTTAACCGATTCCCATGACCTTTGAGAAAAAGAGCCACTAATACGTGGCCACGTGTCCCAAAATCCTCTCATCTTTTGGGAGGGGCTTCCAGGTTCTAAGACCTCTCCAAGAGCTTCCATAAATATAATAAAAAAATAATCACACTTCCACCTCCTTTTTAAAACGGCCATAACTTTTTTTATACGACATTATTTTTTTAAAAAAATTACACCATAAAAACAAGCTTTTCATCCTCTTTCATTTCCATACCATATTGCTATACTTTAAAAAAAAATTTGCTGGGTTGATAGTACTTGCGTTTAAATGTTTAAACACTTGCGTTTAAACATATCTGTACTTGCGTCTAAATGTTTAAACACTTGCGTTTAAACCCGTGAACTACTCATGTTGTCACACTTTGCTTTGTTCGTTTCTATTCAACTTTTGAGGTAATAAATGCGTCGTATATCTGTGAATTATTATGGAATTGGAAATGAGATCTCTTTTTTACATCTCATCATAATAAACACTTGTCTTGTGAATTATTATTATTCGTTTCAACTTCAATAATTAAAACAAAACCCCAAATCATTTTCTTCTTCTTCTTTTTTTTAAACACTTATCATGTGTCATATATATATATATATATATATATATATATAATATATATAATATTCTTAGTTTATTATGTGTGTGTGCAGATTGGAGTTAAATAAAATGGAGGGGAATGGAGGGGGTGAGTTAGATGGGAAGATGTTGCAGACATTTAAAAGAGTTTTGTTCAAGTTCAGGATATATTGGATCAAAACAGGTGTTGATCAACGAGATTAATCAAAATCATGAATCAAGGTCCCTGATAATCTCACTAGAAATGTTGGTTTGATCAGAGAACATCAACAACAACATTAAAAAAGTTGTCCATCTCTATTCTCATCTTTCCTCCAATTTTTCCAAATCTATCAACATTAATTCCTCCGAAGCCTATCATGATTCGAGATCAGATGCCAACAAGAGGTCTAGGCCTACTGCTTAATTTCTGCTCAATTTAGAATACCATAACATTTGTCTTCTCCTTATTTAACAGGGAGGAATTATTATTTCGATCCCGGGGCGGCAATGATTTGTTTTCAGTAGGATAGGGTTTAAACGCAAGTGTTTAAACATTTAGACGCAAGTACAGATATGTTTAAACGCAAGTGTTTAAACATTTAGACGCAAGTATTATCAACCCAGCAAAAAATTTTTTTTTTTAAAGTATAGCAATATGGTATGGAAATGAAAGAGGATGAAAAGCTTGTTTTTATGGTTTAATTTTTTTAAAAAAATAATGTCGTATAAAAAAAGTTATGGCCATTTTAAAAATGGAGGTGAAAGTGTGAATATTAGCTCTTGGAGAGGTCTTAGAACTTGGAAGCCACCTCCAAGGAGCTAGGAGGTGGCTATTTTGAGTAAAAATCATTTGATCAAATGGCTATTATCATGATTTTTCCCTTTTCAATATGTATACTTGTCTATATAACAATGTGTAACGTGTGTATATATATATTAAAAAATATACTTGGACAATTTTTTATTTGAATTTTGAATTGAATTGGATTTAAAAATCATAAATTTTCGTATTCGAATTATTGACTTGAATTCGAATTGAATCGAATTCCAAATTCTTAATAATCAAATCGAATCCTTGGTAATCGAACCGAACTAAGTCAAATTTCAAAGTTTTCGAAATCGAATCTAATTCTGAACACCCTAAGTTAAACAATTGTTGCTACTTTAAGCAAACAGCAATCATGCCTAATTTTGCTTAAATCTAAAGACGGGGAAAATATTTGCAACAGTTCACAAATACCAGGACCATTTGCATAAATTCATGCTTAATGATGCTTCTACCATAACCATTTATGCCAATAATACGAGCATTGGATGGCTTTAAAAAAGGCCACAATCTTGGAAGGCAATAATGACACACACTACTTTAGAAGCTCCTATAAATAGGGAACATTCGAGCTACCTCCTTCTACCCATATCATCAACAATATCCAGCTCACAATTTGGTTGCTCATCTTGGCTATATGGCCTGTTCTTACACATCAAACAATACTACATATGGAATTCGATCCATTAGTCTCCCTACCACATCACACTCATCCACTGATTGTATCAAGAAAGAGCTTAACGACATGGAAACATGGGTGTTATCGTTGTCATCTTGTAAGCCATCTGTAGAAGCCATTTATGATGGTTTATTGAAGCTATCGAGATTGTATGAATGCTTACATGAGTTTATAAACGTGTTATGCTCGACCCAAAATGC
>JAUTDX010003017.1:0-46496 GCA_030844895.1 Ambrosia x helenae
TCCACAAAAGTCATTTAATCTTTGTTCACTCATTCTTTAAAATTCCACAAATTTTATCACTGATTTTTATGTTAATTTAATCTTTTTGTATTACAGATGAAAGTACTTTGCTTCTGATGTGATTAGTTGCAAGATGGGTCCAATTTGTTCCCTAGAGATCCGTGTTAAAAATGATTTTTGTGACTGTGTTGGTGGCACTGATGAACCTGGTAATCTTTAGACCCTAATTTGTCATACCCATTAAGAAATTATGGAGCTTTGATGTTATTAATTGTTGTTTTGAGTTGGTTTTAGGGCAAATTGATTTAAGGTTTAAAGATTTAGATATTATGTGGTGTATGTTTGTTTTGATAGGTGTTGGTTGATTGTGGTGTTAGATCCGTATGCTAATCTGATCTGGTTTCTAATCTTGATCAACCTTAAAACACCTAATCTTTCACAAAATTTTCTCAAGGGTATGATTCCGTTTTTTGTTTTTAGTTTAAGATGTGAAGTTGAACACATCAACCAGCCGATACTGCTAAAGTTGCTGGTGAGGATGCTGTTGAAGCTATAATTCAAGTTGTTGAATTGAATCATATTTGTGTAGATGCGTAGGTTTTCGAATTAGTGTAGTTATTTTTTTCCGATTTAATTCAACTACTGTTAGCATCTATTATTGTTTTATATTTTTTTAATGTATTGAATTATCAGATACATTCTGATTGTGTTAGTTATTTGTGTATTGAATTAACATTAACATTAACAGACTATTAATAGAAGTATTTGAACATTGTTGGGTGTATGTACCCATTGGGCCGCATCTCTCTTAACCACGCGTCACGCTTTCCTGGCCATCTCACGTCTACAAGGATGTTTACAACTCCGGTGAAGGGCGGTAGGAGCTTCAACGGCTACTGCTTCATCAACACTAAAATCGGTAACCACTATCTCCCCTTTATCATTAATTTGTTTTTAGATGTGCTCGGTCAACCAATTGCAGATTTCTGAGTTTGATTTTGCTTTATAAGCCCCCATTATTTTTTCAGAGATAAGGATTAACAAGGTGGAAACATTGGCGGGCTTTAAACGATTTGTTCTTCTTTGGCATTTTTTGCTTTTTAAATGCTTACGCCTGATTTTTTTTGTGCGTACAGATTCACTGTGTGAAATTAATCGCCTCTACTTCTCGCCATTGCTATTTTGCTGTATATTTTTTACTTTTACTTAATTTTGTTGTCATGATTCTTTTGGCAATTAGGTTTATGTTCTCTTGGTTAATGACCTGGAGCTTAGCTTTTTTGTTCATGGATCTTAACTTTTGTTTTTCATTAAGCTAATGTTATAAAAGGGTGGATGGTGTTTGAGTATGCTTTTGTTGATTTAAAAACTTCTAAAATACAATTTAATATAAACAATTTTTACACTTCTGATCATATTTTGTAGTTTTTATGGGTGATCATGCTTGAATGTTTAGTATACAATACTCTGATGTTAGCAAGAAACTGTGGAGTCAATGTTTACATAAGTTTTAGGATTTTAGATTATATAATGTAATTTATGTACAAAGTGATGGATCTTTTTAATTTAGCTAAAGATTAGTGGTTGTTAGTTTAGCTACATCGTATGATGAATCGGATCCTTGGATTATCAGTGATCACCCATTTGTGACTACGTTTTGTCGACAATTGTGAACCTAATGACAATGTGCGCTATTACATACAGGAACCGGGACATCCGGACTTAGCTACTGTGATGGTATGCTAGGAAAAAGGTGGTCAAGGATGGAAGATGGTGGTTCAGCAGGTGATAAAGGTGTGCAACTTTTTACACCGATGGTTGAAGCTTTGCCATGGTATGTCATATGCTCTTAGTTTTCAGTTTTAATATGAACTGAATAGCCTTCAACTAAAACAATGTGTGCTTTTTATTAAGATCTCTTGATTGATCTAATCGATAGGTTAAGGGAAACGACTAATATATGCTAATTGTTTTGCTTTGGCGATTGATTGTTGGTTAGTAACGTTATTAGTTCCTACAGTTTGCTTGCTAGGTTATTCAGTGAGATTTGATTTGATTATTGGAAGTTCCTTGAACATTCTTCGTATCTACTCTGTCTAAATGCATTCACAAGTAATGATTGTTTCCCATTTTCAATATTTGATTGGGAATTAATTTTAATTAGCTGATTTTAATTTAAGATTTGGAAATACAAATCATTTTTCAATATGTCATTTTGTCCTTATAAGAAAATTATTAAGTGCAATTTTAATCTCCATGGCTCGATCTCGATATAATAATATAGCCACCATGAATATCTATCTCTTGGAAAGGTAACTTGATGTTTTTGATAGTTTGGTAAATCTTATTATAGGTATTAATTTTGATATTTTGGTAAATGTTATCTAATGATCAATATATATGGTTAAATTTTTATATTTTTGTAGAGCTACTTAAAGAAATGTTCAAGAATCCGGAATTTCGAGCCGAACTCGAAGGCCTTTTAGCTGAAGAAACCAATATTGATAGTGGCGATGATGAAAACGACGACGATGGAAGCGATGATAACATTGATTTGACATAGTTTATGTTGTAAAGTAATTTGTGACTTAAAACGAGTGTGATTGTAACGTTATGTTTTTGACATTATGTATATTGATGTGAAATATTATGTGATATATGTTACTGTTTCGGCCGCCTTACGACCAACTCCGGTAAGCACCCTTACGCATGTTCGTTATTTTGTTAGATTGGTTAATCGAAAGCTTCTACAACAGGCTGGGGTTCTAGACAAACTCCTTTTGATTTGGTTTTATGCAGTGAATTTGATCAGATGTTCTTTCTCTATTCATGACAGAGGCCCATTGTTGATATAAGTTTCTAGCCTCTTTGCACTTGCTGAGTAGATTTGCCACCGTAACGCAGTCATCACCAGGTGAATTGTTGAATTATGGTTTTATATTTTAAAACCAAATCAAGTGTTAAGGAAATTGATGATCTGTGTAAATTAAACATCGAAGCAGCCGTAGGCTAACCAACATTTAGATTGCATTCACGTTTGTACATGTCTAAGTTGATGAATGATCTATTGTTCAAGTTTAAACTATATATGGCTACTATATATGGCTGAAAACAGTTAAAAAGATATTGTATAATTGGAGGCCTAACCTAGACTTTGTCATCATCCTTTATAATTGGATAAGCATCTATTTTAAGTATTTCCTGCTATAGGGACAAAGTAAAAGCCAATTTAAGTATTTCCTTTATAATTGGATAAGCATTATGCGATTCGTGTGGTCTAGCTGGTCAACATGTAATTCGAGGCGAACACGTGTCGGTTTCCGAGCATAACTAATGGGAAGGTATAAACGCGCGCCGTGTCTTTGATTTATTTATTTTGGTGTTAAAATATATATGGTTAAAGATATATTAATTCGTTTTGATTAGTATAGTACCCGAAAATTGTTGATTGTTAGTGTTTGAAACATGAGCAAATCATTAGGTTACACTGAATGAGAGTAAGAGAAGAAGTCGAAGCGTAGGCACAACGCGCCGGATTAATCCTGATAGTAGATGAGCACAACAAGAAGGAAGTATCTTATACGATTTTCATAATATGAGTTTAAGTAAAATACCTGCATATTGTCTATTGTAAAAGACTCATTTGTGGATTCCATATTATTTATATTAATTTTTATTTTTTTTCACACCCCGGGAAGCTCCCGGGTTATTTGCTAGTATATATATAAAAGAATTGAACGTTGCTGACGTGGCGTGCAATGGTGGCTTCAACCTCTCCATGAAACTGCCACGTGACATCATAATTGAAAGATTTTAGTGATTTTGAATCATTTCAATTTTTAATAAAAAAAGAAAAAAGATAAAACCCTAAAAGAGATTTAGTTATTTAAGAAAAAAGAATTTAAAAACAAATTAAATTTCTCTCTCTCTCATATTTCCTCCCCATAATTTGTAAACGTTAATATCTTTTATATACGAGATTTTTAAAGAAAAAAATTACACACCAAATTAACGAGCGTTTATTATCTTTCCAACGAGTACCATAGTGCTATATAAAAAGCGAGAAAAAAAAGGCTACTTTTTGTGGGGTTTCGTTCATACAGAAAAAAAAAACACAAAGTGATTAATCATGTTTTTTTTTTTTAAACCAGCTTCTTATCTACGATGTTGAAATTCAGCCCAATCGTCATGCTATCATTGGAATTTTACTCTTCTAAAGATGGATAGGTATACTCATCAAAAGAAGCTAGGAGAAATAATCGTGTAACACTGCAACACATTGTGTCACCTTATAGCAAGGTTATTTTTTTATTTATTTAATTACAAGAGTAATAATTATTACTATTAGTATTATTAGAATGATTATATTTTTCAACCTCGGGACCTCCCGGGATAATCAGCTAGTAAATTATATATTTTATTACGTCATATTAGATATTTCAACATCGGGACGCTCTCGATAAAAACTAGTGTTCTATTATACCACTACTCTCAATTACAAACCAAAATTTGAGAGAGATAAATTACGGATTCTCATTCGATCCAAATACCAAAGCTGCTCAAATTCAGGTTCTTGTTCTGATCCATCCATATAATTAGTTAGGGTTTGGATTAACCGAATGTAGGTCAGTCACTAGGTCAGAATAAGTTTTGAATGTGTTCATCCTTCTTTGATGATTCAACAGGTTCCGTACCCCATTAATGCTGATAACCTAACCGCCTTAATCCGTCTGTTGTGTCAAAGTATGTGTTTTTTAATCATGGAATATGCTGTTGTTTAATGCTATGAACAGCTTCTTCATTCACTTCAATGATGAGTCGTCACGTTATATGGCTTCTGCTAATGGCGGTGATGCTTAGTAACATTGTCTGTCCGAACCGTTGAACAACGGCACTAGATGGGAACTTCTTGAATCCATCGCTGACCAGATTCACGTTCAGGATGGGATTTCGGTACCAACACCGGAATATTATCGTTACTACTTGTGGGATCTTGTATGTTTTTTCAATGCCTTCTTTATTTTTAATGGGATGCAGGATTGCAGGATGCTTATTTTCCGTAAAACCCTAAAACTATTAATACCTTGTGGGGATGATGATATTGTTTACTTCATTAGATTCGGTTGCGTTTGATCGGTTCAAATTAGTATTTATACAGGGGCGGACATATTTAAGAAGCAGCGGTCGCGGACGTTGTGGATCAACTTCGCGCGCGTAGTGGAAAATTTGGTTTTTTTTACGAAATTTGGAAAACGTTGCTACTAAAATGAAAAAAAATGAAAAACGTTACTACTGATTTTGTGGCCTAGATCCGCCACTGAATTTTTATATGCATTATCGATACAGAAGTTTATCTTTCCCACATTTCCTGTGCAGTACAAAGGTTCACCCCGATCACAAAGACTTGAAACCATTAACAAGATGAGCGAGGCTTTCAAACAGCTCGCATATCGTGATTTGGAGGCTTGACGTGCTTGGGTTGTTTTTTATTTGGACCAGACAAGGGTCGGTCATTCCTTCGTATTAGGCATGATGAGCGACCTGAACCTGTGGATGTGTTGGGTTACGTCCAATGTTCCCAAGTTTTAGTAAGTTTAACTTCAACGAACATGTAATGTGAATTATCCACTTTCTTATAATATGTCAGTGTTGCTAAATGACTTTGGTTTCGTTCTAGGATGACTTGTTTGAAAAACATTGTGGTCCACCCTGTTTAATGGGCTTGAGGCATAGACATTCCAGAGAAAACTTGTGCTATTTGGCAACCAAGGAGGCCATCGAGGAAGCAATGATCCTTGCTTGCGGCATGAACGTCATTGAGCCTGGTACCTACACCATCTAATTATGGTGTCTGAAGTTTACTTAAATCACTTTATGCAACTAAAGAGTTTTGAAGTGAAATTTACAGAACAAAGATATAGTATCAAATCTGTTCTATTTGGTTCTCCTGTTATTTTGCTATTTCTTTAGCTTTACTTGTCTCTGTTTTTTTTTTTCTAACATGCCATTGTTTACCGTTTGGTTTGACAATTTGTGCAGGTGCAGTGCCACAACAGCAAGTGCCATATGGATACCTTGCATCCGTAACTGGTTTGCTATTCATGACACCCTTTGCTAGCAAGTGGGTCCCCTTTAATATACTGTACCAGTCCTATGGTTATTGGAGATTTAATAGTTCTCATACTTGTTTTTCAGGGACATTTTGGATCAAGATGCTAATGATAATGGGACAGTGCGATTACTCAACTGGGCCAAGCGTGTTCTTGTAGTCACAGCTATATATCTGGTCAGTTACTTCACCTTTTTTTGTGGTTTATTGTTGATATTTACATATTATACGGCCCAATGATGGCATAATGCGGAAGAATTTTCTGTTTTTGTTGTTTAATTTTTTGCATACATGTTGGGCTTTTGATTCCTTTTCAGAGCTATTTGGGCTCTCCGTCAGCTATGGTAGCAGTTGCTTGTTGTTTAGCACTAGATTATGTGACCGGCTCCATCATGTAAGTTCTTTTCTTGATTCTTCTTAAGTAATCAAGAGCACAAGTACCGTATGATGTTGTAGGTCTTTAAGCATTTGTAGCTAGCTTTGGCATGCACCATGGGTATGTTTGGCAAAACAAGCTGGTAGCTGGAAGCTTTTTAAATATATTTTAGTGTTTGGCAGAGTAGCCGAAGCTTTTAATAAAATGTATAAAAATGACCAAAATAGGCAAAATTAAAAGCTTGTAAAGAACGTTTTTTATTTATTTTTAAAATAGAATGGGTATTTGTGTCATTTGCTAATTACTCCTTCCGTCCCAATTTAAATGTCCTTCTTTCCTTTTTTGGTTGTCCCAAATTAGATGTCCATTTCCAAAAATAGAAATGTAATTTCCAGTTTTACCCATGAAAGACAAAACACAATCACCACTTTTTGAGGATATTATTGTCATTTTACCACATACAAACAAAAGATTTCTTAAAATGCGTGTTTTTAGACCCAGGACATTTAAATTAGGACGGAGAGAGTAAAAGCTTGTAGCTAGTAGAGTTTTTTCTTAAAAGCTAGTACTAGTAGTTTTTCACTATAGAGCTTTTTCTCCAACTTAAAAGCTTCTAGCTCCTTTAACCAAACAAGGTTTTTTTTATTGAGTATGAGCTTTTTCTTAAAAGCTTGAAGCTCCTAAAAGCTCCTTGCCAAACATACCCCATATGTTTTGCTCTTTTAGGATCATAACCATGTGTTCAAAGGTTACATCAAGGCCAGTATTTAGTTGGTTGTGTTCTTTACATATGTGAGACCTTGGGTGGCCTATGGGTGCATTATCCCAGTTATTCTTCAACATGTTGGTGTGGGTTGGGTACTCATCCTAAAATGGCTTATCTGAAGCTGTAACAATCAAGCTTGTATGTTGGGATAAACTGATGCCCTTTATTTATAGCTTCTAACTCAACTTCACATCCAAACTCTATGCTGCATTGTACTTTATTAAAGTTGATTCAGATTCTTCTGTCTGATCATCACTTTTGAAACGCAGATATAAACAACTATTATCGCCTATAGTATGTTATTGAATTAGGCCCGCTTACGGCTGTGCGCATATAATGTATAAATGTGTGGCCCTCGGGGGCAAAAGTAAAGTTGCACTAGTTTTAACGTTATTTTACTAATTTCGTGAAAATAACGTTAAAAACGACCGACGGTTAATCATGCATCATGTGTGGCGTTGATAGCAAAAAGACAAAGGGGTACATGCACCAATCGGGTTTGTTCCGATTGCTAAGTGTTATATGCCTTATGTCAAAGGCTTGATACCAAACCACATCGAGCCGGGGGTCTCACTGGAAGCAGTCTCTCTATTCTTAGGGGTAGAGGTAAGGCTGTCTACATCTTACCCTCCTCAGACCCTACCTTAGCTTTGCTATAGGTGGGATTAAATGAGTATGATGATGATGATGTAGGTTATTGAATTGTTGTATGGTTTTCGTGATCACTAAAATGTTTGTTAGATTCTCAAAGTCTTAATATATTGTTCTTATTCTTATTGTTGTCATCATGTAGAGCTCCAATGTTGTTTTAAGAAGACAGAGCTGCCATGGGAAAAATTCACAGACGGTTGGACTAGAGATCAAGTTTCCGAATGGGTATCTTCCCCTGGATTCAAAGAGTGGATGATTAAGAACTACCACAAAGTCATAATCCTTCCGGATGCTAGTCAAGACGAATGATTGTTAACTTCACAGGACTGTTTAGAGTTAACGTAGTCTGTCACAAATATATATCGTGTATAACAAATATGAACGGGTGAATGATTGTAAAGGGTTGTTTGATGTTAACGTAGTTAGAGGGTGTTTTGGGATTGCATTTTGAATCTGATTTTTAGATTATTGTGTTTTGAAAACGCAGATAATCAATTTTAGTGTTTGGGATTGCGTTTTGAAAACACAGATAATCAGTTTTTTTAGGTTATCAAAACGCAATAATCTATAAGCAGCTTTACCCCTGCTTTTCCAAAGCGCATAATCTGTTTCGAATAATCAATCCCAAACACCCCCTAAGATACAAATGTGAAATTTATTATATATTTATTTAATCTTAATTAGAATGTTCAGTGACGTTGACACGTCATCCGATCTTTCTATTCCGTTCATGCCACGTGTAGTTTCTTTTCTTTTTTCTTAAAGGCTTCATTTTTTCTGATTTCCTTTATTTTTTCCGTCACCTTCTTCTACTGTGAGGTTCCTTCTTGGGCACCATCAGTAGAATGTTTGTGTTGTTTCGTTGTGGTCGTTGTGTATGTGTGGTTTTTATTTGGTTTTTTTTGGTCTTATTATTCATGTTTATGTTTGGTTTTTTTGGTATTATCATTTCAGCCATCTTGGGGTTTAGTAAGTGACCTTTGAAGCCTGGGATCACTCTATAAACACTACTTGATTGAGAGTTGAGAGAGAGATCACTAAAAATCATCCAAACACCCTTTTTAATCCCCAATACAACCACTACTATGTGTTTCCCCATACCCAACTTAGAGTGCATGTTGTAAAGCCAATGTTTGGCTAGGATAGTAGAGTGTTGCTAGGGTGAAGACTTTTCTTGGTATAGTGTTGTGTTCCTGTTTAATTTTTTTTACTTAAAACTTTGTTTGATGAATTAACTAATTAATTACTTAGTCTTTGGTATTGTGGGAGTCTTGATAGGAAGTGGGAGGACTTATGAGTGTACCCATGGTGTGTAACAACCCATGCACTCATAAGCTAACTTAATCCCCGCGAGTAGTGATTAACCCATTTGTGGGTAGAAATACATACACACTTCGTGGCTTAATCCTCTACTATCAAAGATCTCACTTATGGTCGGTACGGTCTTTATACTCGGTCCTGGTGATAAGCCAATATTTTTCTTTGCGACTTGGCTTCATGTCTATGCGAAAGCTTTGGCGCAGGTCAAGGATCGGTAAACCCGTGTTGAATGAAAATGGTCTTTAATTTTTTTCATTATTATACTGCCGCACAGTTAATAATAGGCGCTCACTTTTTAAAAAGGTTAATTAATTCTAGTAGGAGATGCACGTGTTCTGGTTAGTTACGACTCTTCTATGATGTCAAGTGGCAGCTTGTCCGGTAATGCTCCGCCGCGGGCAAGTTGTTGACAAAAGTTTTAAGTAAATAGATGTCTTTATTGCAACACTGTGAGGTGGGTACTTTGGGGTTGGGACGTCACAATCTCGAATCATCTTCCCCTCAGTGTTGAGAGGTGAGCTTACCAGGTTAAGAGACCCTCAATTTAACAACAAGAACACAGCTCGTTTTGCAAAAACAGTCACCTCTGAAGAATGTTGTTGCAACTCCATGTTAAGCATAAGTGCGCACTTGTATACACCACTTACTAAATAATTCATATTAATCTGTCCCAAGAATAGTTGGATCCCGAAGCAGCACTTCTTTTGGTATTGATTTTTACTCTGGTCGTTCTCATTCTCTCTTTCTTTATTTTATCTTTTCTTTCGTTAAAAGCAACTTAGGGCTGAGTAGGGGAAGTCATGTCTTTGGGTTCGATACTCGGTACTTTCTAGGGTCTATACTACTCTCGATAGGTACACTTACCTATCGTGTGGGTTTAGAATGATCAACAACTATCGTTTAAATTTAAAACTTGAAAAGTGTTTTATCTTAAAGTTTTGACTTAAAGTCCTTTTTGAACAAGTTTTTGGCGCATCCGTCGGGAACTTGTTTCTTTTAAAAGAAAAGTAATTTAAGTCATTAAAAACCTTAATCCACAAAACATCACCTGGGCCGTTTCCTCAGCGAAACGCTGAGCATCAGTGGCCATCCCTTCCGGGGTCGATACAGGCACGGATACGGTTGGTACAATCTTGGGGGAACAACTGCGTAAAAGAATTTAACGCCAATGAGTACATTTTCCTTAACTACAAAAAGTGCACTAGAAAACGAAGGCTTACCGGCAGTCATCTCTAACGTCTTGGCATAGAACGGTTGGCGGGTAGGCGGAGGCTTAACCTTCATCTTCAACTTGGATTGTGGGGCAACATTCGCGGGCGGAGCCACGTTCACAGGGAACCGCATGAACGACCGTCGTCTCTTCCCTACCAGTTGGCTTGGGTACATGCTTAGGAATTTGTACCTGAGACTTAGCAAGTTCCTCAAACCCTTTTGTACAAGTTCCTCTGGAATATCAGTGGTTGACGTCCCGGTGGTGTGCTTCTACTTCTTTATGAAAATGAGCTCGTCATCAGACTCATTAGATTCTTCATCAGCCTGGGCAGCGGAGGACGACGAAGCGCTCTTCGATTCTTTAGAATACTTCTTTGCCTGCTGCGGACCATGACCTGCGGGACACGTCAAAGTCAGTCACACATCAGATAAATCTCTACTGAATAACAAGTGTGACTGCCACTTGTACTGGCAATCTTTTTACGCCCCCCGAGAAGAGGCCTCTAGGTCTATAAATATCTTCCTGCGGGGTTCAATACCCGCACCTTCCAAGATGTGTGCGTTGAGTTAGAACACTAACGCGCCGACAACTAGACACCCCTCGGGCGCGACAGGCGGAGATCTGACCAAAATAACATATAAATTCGTAGAAGAAGGGCATTTACCTGTTCGCAAGTAATGAGGAGGGGGGATCCACAAGGTTGGGCATCAGGAAGTTCACCAGATTCTTCTCCATGATAGACACGGTGTCCGTAGTGGTTGGCCGCCACACAACAGGCCGGACTCCTCTTTGCGCGAATAACTCATAATTTGACATACCTACTCAAAGGAAACAAACATCTTAAGTATCGAACTGCATAATCAAGGTTTATAAAGGAAGATGCTTACAGTCTTCAGCAGCACACAGCTCACAGCCAGGAACCAGGGCCAATCGGCTCACACCTAACAATACCAAGACACCCTCTGGAAAATTATGCATCATCAACGGGGTGGCATGCTTGACCAAGGTTTGATACCACGGCTGCGCCTTGCAATTGGTCATTGGAAGGAACTCTTTCACTTTATCTTTTACTCCCCGCTTCACAAAGAAAAACTTATCTTTCCAGTCATACATGGATTTGGGATTCTCAGAGGTCAGCTGATCCACGCGACGCCTCTACGCAAAACTGTACCACCCGCCACCAAGACATTGCTCCAGGACGTAAAAAGTGTTGAGCATTTCAAAAGTTGGCTCTAAATCCAATGCCCGACAGGATGCTTCAAAATGGATAATACGTAATATTCCATATTGGCTCATCTAGGTGGTGTGAACACCATACGTAAGCAATACATTCGCCAAGAATTGAGTGGTAGGCAGTCAGAAGCAGCAGTTGGTGAAGAAGGCTTCATAGAGAGAATTTTTTCCTTTCATTGTTTGGAGCACAGTTTTCCCAGCAACCCTGGCTCCCATGCCTCATCAATCTTATACTGATCGATAAAGTGGGCAAAGGCTTGATATGTCCAATTGATAACAGTGGTGTCGTTATTCTTCGCTGAAGCATCATCTTTCGCCTGCTCTCCTTCAACATGGGAAGTTTTGGCCATATTGACAGATTGAAAAGTTGGGACAATCACCATAACAAGATGGGGAGACGGGGATTTGTGCAAACGAGCTTGAGGAAGATTGGTAAAAATTGAAGGCAAGAGGACAATTTTTGAAATATATAGTTTGAGCAATTAATGTGGCTGACGTTGTCACACCCAACCGATGGCGGAATACATCGAGGTGCGACTTGTGATAGATTGTTCAATATAATTTAAAGGATTTCGTTTCATAACACCACTAGTAAAGAAGTACTAATTGTTCATAAAGGAAATACAACATTCATAACAAAAAAAAAGAAATTTATAGTGGTGCGTTTCTAAGTCCAATCCTAACGAGTTTTTTGAATCAACGCATCATATATTTCCTGCAACATGTACAAAATATCTTGTCAACACATAAAGCATTGGTGAGCATACTAGTTTTTGAATACATATATAGTAATAAAATGTTTTACTCAAATCATCATGCTATAGTTTTGCACATACAGAATCATACAAAAGGCATGATCAACACGCGTTGGCACTGCTTGACATAGCACTGTATAGCCGTTAACTTAACCATGACCTAGTAAGGGGGCAGTGTGCTACTCCTATAACGCTATACATGTTAAGGCAGGTTGTATGCCAAGCGGCTTTTGTATCTTAGAATTTGATTTCTAGCATGATAATGGTATATAGGCATGTTTGATAGATTGAGCATGTGTGTATGAAAGCATTTAGTGTAGTTGCATATGATACATGTTGAGCCCCAAAAGTAATAAAGAGAAAAAGGGGACAAGTATGAACTCACCTTAGGGTGCGTTTAGTTAGATTCCCGTTAGGAGTCTTGAGAACTCTTAGCTCCGGTTAAACTAGAGTTGGAAAAGGAATGGGTTTAGATCGGGAGGAATGATTCAAAAGTTCAAAGAAGTCATGCATTGCCTTTAAGGCGAACCAAAACACGAACCATCTTTAAGATGATTCGGATGGTCAAGAGTTAGAGTTAATAACCAAGCACAAACCACCATGAAGGCGATTTGGACGGTGTGAGTTAGACTTAGGAATGTGAATCATTTTAAAGAGTTTCATGTCATGACCACTTTGTTTATAGATTAAACATGGGTCTTAACCAAAGGATTTTCCCATTCTTGTATGGAACGAATCCGAGTTACAAGAAAGGTTAAGAGATTGGTAAGGTAGGGATGTATCCACAAACCTTCCAAGTTATTAGATTACTAGATGAAGAATGAAAGTTTTAAAAGTATATATAAGTATTACATAATATAACTAGGAGATTAAAGTAGAGTATGGTGACTTTGTTTGGATGAGCCTTGGCTTTCCTTTGTCAACCATTAACCATAACATAAGTCCTCCAACATTGGTTTGGTGAACTCGGTTGGTATCACTACAAATAATATCTTAGTGCATAAAAACAATAGAAGATAAACCACATTTGAGCCCTCCATATGGTGTCCTACTCATGTTTATTTGCCTAAGCAACTTGGAGTACGGTCCTAGAGGTTTACACAAGGGGTTAGAAGAAAAGAAGAAGTGAGAAAAGTGGAAGAAAACTGGAGTTTAAGGCTTTGGAACTTACTGTTTTGAAGCAGAAAGTTTTCCTTATTTTCTTGAAGATTAGAGAGGATTTGGGATGGAAAAAGTATTAGGAAGTGAAGGAGATGGGGTATATATAGTTGGGGTAAGGTTGTTGGCTCATTATGGGAGTTATGAGGTGGTTGGGAGTGAGTTAGGTGGGAGTTGCATTAAAAAACGAAATAAAAAAATGTTGTTGTTCCAGGAGGTCGTCTTGTCACGTGACGGGGTGGCTAGTTTCTAGTCGTGCTACGCAACCAGGGGTTTAGACCCAAAAATGTTTTTTGGTTGGGCTTGGCCCAACAGACTTGATTTTGGACGTGTTTTGGGGTTAAAACTTATGGTTTAAGCCAATTTTGACATGTTTTGGGAGTGGGCTTGATTCCTAACTTGTACGGGTTCCTTTATGCTTCGGTTTAGTGTTAGAATTCGGTTTTAAAGCGTAAAAAAATGCAACATGATTGTATTAATTTGAATATGCATAATTGATTATGAATAAGTGTATTTGACTAAAAGTTTTCCATTGATCATAAGCTCGAGGTTACAAGGGGGTAAAATAGAAAATTACAAGAGTACAGGGACTGGAATTAAAAATGCAAAAAGTACGAATGTTACAGACGTACACGTACATAACGTTGGCGACTTTTCAGGGCGGCATCCATTTAGGAAATGCCATGTGGTACACGTCAATCGAGGAGACGACACACACGCGTGTGGCATCCTACTCGCCTGACACCGCTTAGAGGACGTGCTTGATGGGATGTTAACCGGCACTGTACGACGTCCTATCTGCATCCTGACACACGTTTCACACATTTTCAACTTCACTCTTTGCCGAAAAACTGGCACTTAGCACGCATGACATATCATCCGCAGGGCGGATGCTTGACGTTCGCACATATTTACGTTCTCCGCATTTCGCTTCTAACGTCACGCACATTATGCGTACGCGGGGAACTCCCTAAATTCGTTACGCATCCCAATAAACAATGAATCTTATTCTTTTCCATGACTATTCCTAAAAGGATCATGCTATTTCAAAAAGGATGAGTTGTCATCCAAGAACAATAGACAACCATCGAATCCAACATCCCTCCCATACCGCTACTCATTTTGGTATAGGAGACACGCTGGGCTGGGGGGACTTGATGGGATTAGATACCGAACTATAGTACTGATTGGCCCATCCTGAACTCATACCATGCACAAGCAGGAATATGTGTAGGGTCTTCGCGCACGCAGCTACGTATGCATACGCATGGGAACACACATAATATGTGCATGTAACATCTCCGACATTCTCCACTCTCCGCTAATACAGGAAGGACGGGTATTGCCAATGGTTAAAGAGGTATTCTTTCCTATTTCCTTATTTGCATTATTATCATTAACTACTTACTAATATATATATTAGGGTAGTGGAAATAAGCCTAATCGGTTCCATGCCCACTACGATTAGGGTATTGGTGATATTGGCATATGCCAAACTCTATATAAATGGAGTCTTATCCCCATATAGTGGACACTTTTTTCTAACCTTAAAAACTATTACCGTAGTATCCAAATAACCACGTTTTTATCATAAACAACTATGAAAGTAGTCGTCTCCCTACCCACTATTTGTTTCATCTTACCGGATTCATTGAATTATAGAGTGATCAGTGAAGGATAGTTTATGTGGATCAAGAGTCTCATCATTACCCGTAGGAGTTGAGACTATTTGTTTCTTCACTAGCAATTAACTATAGATTTATAGAGGAGCTATTTGAACAGTAAATGGGCAAAGTTGGTCTATCACATTTGTAGCCAAGGGTATTTTCGTCTTTTCTAACTCCATGTATATACCTTCTTCTTTCATCATCATTCTGGAAGACCTCAACCGCTTTTGTTTTCTTTCTCCCTCATCGTTACCTTCCTTTTGAGACCCAATAACAACCCTCTTTTTCCCTCCTACCCATCTTGCTTTGCAGCCAGATAAGAGCCCGTCCGGATCCGGTGCATCTCCAACAGCCACTTTTCACTAACGACCGCCCCCACCCTATCTACCATGCGCCTCTTCACTTTCCTCTGCGAGCCGTACACCATCTTCACCTTTATCTGCGTACAACTGCACACCTCCACCGTCGCAAGATTTCTGCCTGTAGCGAAAGCCTCATCCCAATCTTACCGCCTCTCACAAGCCACCTCATCTGCTTGCTGTCGCCCGGATCTACAACAATCTATAACATGCATGACGAGATCTCCACGAAAATTTGCTTGGAGCTCCTAAACATCATCCCGTGGCCCTGCCACAAAGCTTAGTCGATGACAACAACACCGGTTGCAGAGTAGACTTCTGTCCGCGGTGGTAAGAAGTGCTTCTAATCTGGATGGCTGCAATGGATTTGTTAAAGTAGGACACATTTTTTTTTCAAAGCCTGTGTGTCAACCATTTTAGAGAGAGAGAAAGTAAAGGTAGCAAGGAAGTTGAGTGATGGGATGAATTTTGGAAATATGTGATATGGGTGAATCATGAATGTATCTACACTTTGTTTGTTTTATATATTAACTATTATTATTATTAATTTATTTTATATATAAATGGTGGGTCAAGAAATTGTAAATTGATCAGTGCTCATAATATATATATTTAAATTGTAAATTGATCATTGATCATAATATATATTTTTAAATACAATCGACATGTCCAAATGGGTTTAACCAAGATCACCTTGACCCGTGATTGGCCGTCGAATTGATAAAAAACGTCGTGATGTTTTCCACGTTGGAAAGTGGCGTTTTGACCGTGGATTGGAACTTTGTGCGATAATAACTTCTTAGCATTTTGCTAACAACCAAATCACAAAACGCGCAACGCGCGTTTCGTAAATCACACTAGTTGGAATTGGAAGTGTTGTTATATTGTCCCAACCAAAATCGATCCAGAGATACCGTTGAAGGCTCGCGCATACGTACACCACCAAACCAAACCAAACCAAAGGTAAATTTAATTGATGATGTTGGATTTAAATAATAATAATAATAATATGTTTGATTGACGGTTTGATTGTGGTGATAGATACGTTTGAATCAATGTGGAGGTCCCGTGTTACATACTTGGGTCTTATTTTCCTGGTGACGGCAGCCACCATAGTGACGGTGACGTACCTACGTCCACACGACGAGCCCTCAGAACTGATGTTGTATGAGTCTCATCTTGATGACCAGGAGAATCGCATGAGATGGGATGCTCTACGACAAATGTCTAACCCTATCAAACAAGGAGATCTTCATCTTTTTAATTTGTATCAACAAGTAATTATTATTCATTTACTTATTCGTTATTTTCTGAATAAACACACACCCCTACTTACGTACGTTTGGCATGCAGTACAAAAACTCATCTACTTCAAATAGACCCACCATTGCCAAGGAGATCCTTGATGCCGTCAACAAACTAGCCTATCTCGATAGCAGGATTCACATGATTGGCCTGCTTCTCTTTGGCCCAACAAAGACTTGGTCAACCTTACGTGCTGCTACGGTTAGAGTCAAACATCCGGCTATGCTCGATGATGGCCTCGAATCATCCGTAAGTTAGTTAGTATATCGTCTATTCATCTTCATGTCATTGCTCATTTTCTAAGTGTTTTCTATTCTGCAGTTGAAGTTGTTTGAAAAGCATTGTGGTGCTAGTGTTCTAACCGAGCACAGCATGAAACAATCCTTAGCCAACTTGTACCATTATGTCCTTGACAAGGAAGCACTCCACGAAGCAATTCGCCTTGCGTGTGGCATGAACACAGTCCACTCACATGGTAGGTAACCTCATTCATTATCGTTATATACTTCATCTTGTATTGTTTGCTTACGCTGCACGCTATCGGTTAAGCCCATTGTCTTATTTTCTAGCTAGGGAGAATACATACACCAAACAAGTTCTAAATGTTTTTAAACCATAGGCATTGTTGATATGGCAAATCCGAAAATAGACATCACTCCCGCACCCCTCCATGGCAGTTTTCAATACTGCGGACGTGTTTCTGTCAATGCTATGCCAACACCTAAAGCTCAGAGTTATGGAAAAATGTATCAACTCAAGGTGGTTCCCTCAATGGCCATCCCTCATAGACGCCATAGCATGATTCATATCTGTCTTCATCGGTATGTAAACTTCAACATGCATACCTTTTTTTATGAATTGATTTTTGATGCAGTAACTTATGATTACAAAACCAACTTAGTACTACAGTATTTAAGTTTTTCTGTAATATCGGTTGTATGTGATATATACACAACACACTACTTGTCAGTGTGAGTGAAGTTGAAAGTTGTTTGCAGGAATGATTCATTGGGGTTATGCCAGTGTGAAAAACATGATTGGATGCCTATTCAAAAGGGGTCATGGACCTTCTTTATGCCGTCTGATGACAAAACATTTGTTGATGTCAAGTTTGCTGCTGGGCTTTCCCACTCTGTAACTGTCAGTCTTGATGAAGGTCAGGTTACTACTCTTTTTTTGCTTTGTATTTCCACAGGCCTGTAGTTTCTGAATATTCCTAACCTAACTACAAGAAAGATGGTTATTTTCAAATGAGGAGGCTAAATATGATGAACATCATAGTCCTGTCCTTCTCTGTTTCCTGTATTTATATTTTTTTTCGTTCTGGTTACATGCAGTGTCACCTGCAAACGGATGGCGTGAGGGATTGCTTGCAGGTTATATTGCTTTATTGTTCATCGTAGTTAGCAAGTAGGTCCCCTTTTACTATACCATTCCTATTATGGCTATTGAAGTTTTAGCTCTTGCATGTTCTTATTTACTAGCTTGCCAGGTACATGTTTGCTCGAGATGGGGTAGTACAATTTGTCAAGCTGGTCATGTGTGTTCTTGCGCTCACATGTCTTTTTATGGTAGGCTGTTTGGTCACTTTTTTTTTTATTATTTGTTATCTAATCCTTTATTTTATTATCCATCGTTCTATTTTCTGTGTTGAAAGTTTTACCCTATTAGGCTTTATGGTTCTTTATCAGGGCTATATTGGCACTTCTTTGCCTTTGGTAACAGTTGGTTCTTGTTTAACCCTGTATTACTCGATTACTTCTATCATGTAAGTTTTTTTCCCAACCCAATTGAATATACATATATATATAACACACGCACGAGCGCACAGACACGCACTTATTATTGTTATTATTGATAATTGTTATTGTCATTTTTTTTTATATTTTTTCCTCGTAGAGCTTCAATATTACCTAAGCTGACCATGTTCTGGCCATGGATCCTGTCTGGACAAGGTACATTACCCATGAAAATTCTAAATATTACATTCCTGGAAACTTGTAACACCTAATTTACTTATTACTTAATCATATTTTTTGTGGTCTATATCATGCGAGTTATAGCAGTCCTAGAAATTTGTTCAGTGTATTGGAGTTGTAATCTTATTATGCAATAAACATTTAGGTCCTTTACTCCTCGTTGATCCATGACTCATAGTAGGAGTTGTGATGATTGTTAACACAGGTAGTTGTACGGGTTGGTTGGGTTATACCAAAGATGAATACTATAAGGATGAATCTAGTTGAATAAGATTATTTCATCGACTTTTGGTTTAAAAGTTTTATGCATAAAAATTACACATAGGTTGACATTCGACGTAACCCGTTTGACCTGTTTCCTTTTTAAACATTTTGTTTAATCTGTAACCTATGTGGTATAAGAACATTACTAAATCAAAATTGACACCTCTAGATCCTTGTCTTGATCTCTGCAATAAATTTTGTAACTTTTCTTTCTTAACCGCATCTGGCAATAAAAATGAAACTATTGGATACATTGTTCATCATACATCATTCCGTTGATCAA
This sequence comes from Ambrosia x helenae, assembly GCA_030844895.1. Lineage (NCBI taxonomy): Eukaryota > Viridiplantae > Streptophyta > Magnoliopsida > Asterales > Asteraceae > Ambrosia > Ambrosia x helenae. Next base: position 19,439 of record JAUTDX010003017.1, read on the forward strand.
TTGGTCATCATATCTGTTTTGATTGATGAAGGGTTAACAGGCAGTGAGGGATTCTCAAAGAAAGAACATGAGGGGCTGACTAGAGATATGGTGGTTGAGTTGGTATCTTCCCCAGGATTTGAGGACTGGATGATCAGAAACGCTGAAAGAATCAGAATCCCTACTCGTAGATAAGATGGTGATGCTAGTAGTTTAGAGATAGAGAATCAGCTGCTGACTTTCAACCGAAGTGTTTAGTTTCCTAGCAATATGTATATATTTTTCTTTCTTCGGATTATTATGTGGTGCCACCTTACTCGTGTTGACCTGTGTATGGCAGTAGTCTTTGGCGTACACTTGCAAATCGACTCGTTTATATACACGCATAATATACTAACGCCACATGTACGTACACTTGCAAATTGACTCGTTTATATACACGCATAATATACTAACGCCACATGTACGTAGTGTGGATTTAATATAAAGTTGTAAGGTTTAGACTTCATATAGTTAATGGCTTAGCCAGCATTTTATGACAAAGTTACAACAATATGTAAAACATTGCTGGCAAAGAGATTCCAACTACTGATGAAGAACTTCGAAGATCTAGAAAATAATGTGGGATATTCCTTACAAAATCCTACCATTTTTCCATATGAAATTCTTCAGTTCACAAAACAAAATCAGAAACATAAACTTAAAAATAACAAATCATACATCAAGGAAAGGAATTTGGGAGATGATGGACCAGTAGTTCCCTTTTCTACTACACTTTTTTTGCAACTTCCCGCAAAAAATGACACTCAAACTTGACAACAATGGAAGCAACGTCACTGGCAGATCTTTAAGCTTTGGGCATGACGCGATATGAAGTTGTTTAATGCATGTGAGGTGTTGTAGGCCATCTGAAAATGATTCTAAATCCATAAAACCACGTACTTGTAGAAAAATTAGGGACGATGGAAGAACGAAAGACCAAGAAGCAAATGAAACAACTCCTGAATTTTCTCCGTGCAAGTGTAGTCGAACAAGTGATGTTGGGAAACTTTGAAGCCCCCACTCTGACATGGGCTTTTTTAATCCTCCTATTACTAGTGAAATTAAGTTAGGAGGCCACAAACCGCAAGGAAAGGAGTAGTCCAAACTTGGACAACTTCTTATGGATAACGCTTCCAAAGATGTGACCTTTTGCAATTGATCATAAGGAAACGACTTTAGATTCTTGCAATCAATGATATGAAGAGATCTGATGCGAAGAAGGGGAAAATAACCAAAGGCTTCGTCGCAAATGGATTCTACAATGTCACAATTTGAGATGGTCAAATTGGTAAGATGAGCTAAGCATCCTTGAGGGAATGATCTCAAAATTGGCAATCTACAAATGACAAGTGTTGACAAGAAGTTATGGAGAAGCCAATTATCCTCCAGATTATCACAACCAGAAATGTTAAGAATCCTTAATGTGGATGGGATTGCACCCATTGTTGGGAAGGTCAAAGAAGCCATAGAAGGACAATCGAAAATGACCAGCTTCTCAATACTTTTTGGACAACTGTAACTCTTGAGTCTCTGGCAGCTACGAAGATCGACTTTTCTAATCGATTCCAAGTTAACATCTTTATTTCCTAATGATAACAGACTTTCACAGGATTCTATTCTTAAAATCTCTAAACTCACAAGAATGTTACATTCTTTTGTTTCTAACTCCCATAAGTATCTCAATTCATCACACCATCTAATAGATAGATATTCGATTCCCCAAAGGTTTTGTAAAACCTCTCCATGTAGTCTTGTTAGTCCGGTGATATAGGCCATTGTCAACCTCACAATTGATGTGGACACACAAACCAAGCTACTAAACACTTCTTCACAACATTCTTGTATGTTTAGAACCCGAAGTGAAGGTATTAATCCAATCGAGACTGTGGATAGTTTTGGACAATTTTCTATAGAAATTTCTCGAAGACAAGGAAATGATCTAACAATCCTATTACCTTCATCACAATTAGTTGACCATGTTTCCCAACCCTGCATATCATCAAACTCCAAAATTTCAAGTGATGGAAATGCAACACCACCGTAAGAGTTAACAAGCCCGAGGAACTCGAAATCGAGAGTCTTCACTCCGTTCATGCTTTTGACAGATAACTTTTTAAGGGTACTTAGATGTCCAAGTGTTGGTAGATATCTACAACTTCTACAACCTTGTAAGGTGAGTTCTGTTAACCGAACAAATGCTGGATCCCCAAGCCAATTGGGAAATTTTGTACCCCCATAGAAACATATCTTTAGGTTTGTCAATTTATTATGTGGTCTTAGTGCTTCAAGTACTTCATATTCAATTAATTCATTTCTAGATTGAGCAAAATCATCACTCCATTCCATCTCCAAATCATCAAGACCCGTTTTTTTCCAGAAGTTGGCTTCCCTTGCACTTATTGCATTTAACACTTTGTGTAGCCCTGTGATCAAAAGGCGACCTCGAAGATGCAAAAGGCCCTTAAGGTCGGTTATTTTGAACCCATTTGCTCCCTCGATAATGACTTTTGATAGAGTTTGTAGACTTGTTAACCTACCAATCCCATCAGGTATCTTGTTTAATAAAGGAGTACCGTTGATGTCTAAATGTCGCAGGTTAACAAGTTTTACGAAACTCTTTGGCAAGCTAGATAACTGAATACAATCACAAATCAACAAGCTTTGGAGATTATAAAGGTCACTAACTTGTTCAGGTAAACATGTGATGTGAGTTCCAGAAAAATTGAGGTACCTTATATGCTTGAGACTACCGATAGACTGTGGTATCTCTGTTATGGAACAATTTGTTAAGCTTATCACCCTCATGAATTGTAATTGAGGAAGTAAATCAATAACAGCCTTGGTCGATAAAAATAGGTATGAGAACCCACGTTTACAAAATGGCATTGATAAGAAAGTTCGCATTCGTTTTGCTTGTTGGACTGCCATGAACTTTTTGTAAAGTACATAACATTCTTTATCATGTGTAAGTGAAACGTACCGGGACTTCTCCAATGCTTCATTCCTATCCTCAATTTCCATCTTATCATCGAAGCGAAAGAAAAATTCTTCTGCCACACTTGTAGCCAAGTCATTTATCAAGTCGTGCATTTTATATCGTGATTTCTCATTAGGTGAATGCTGGAAAAAAAACCTGCACTTCAACTCTTCGAAATATTCGTTACCCAAATGCTCCATTATTTTATTATCATTAGCTTGGTATAATAACCCTTCTGCCATCCATAGTAACACGAGTTCATCTTTTTCAAACTCATAATCTTTTCCAAATAAGGAGCAATACGCGAATACTTGTTTCAATTGCGGCGGGAGATCATAGTAGCTTAGCCTTAGAGACGGAAGAATATCATTTTCGGTCTCTAAATTCCATATATCATTGTGCAACAGCTCCTCCCAGTCTTCATCATTTGTTGTTGTCCTCAACACCCTTCCAAGCATAATTAAAGCCAAAGGTAATCCATCGCATTTCTTCACAATACCTTCACCATGCAATTTAAGTGATGGATGATTGTCAAAATTTTGTTCCCCAAGCGCATGTTGTGAAAACAAAGATAGAGCTTCTTCACTTGACAAAACATCTAAAAAGTGAGCATGAATGGGGTCCATCATGGATGCAACTGAGGTCTTCCTGGTCGTTACAATTATTTTACTTCCACTTGCCCCTGTGACAAAAGGGCGCTGTAGAAGTTGCCACTCCTTGTAGTTTTCATTCCAAAGATCATCTAGGACAAATAGGAACCTTTTCTTTGAAATTTTTTGCGTAAGTGCCTCTTGTAAAAGATTTAGATTAGCAAAAGTGCGATTGTCCCCGACTACAGCTTGATAAATAGCTTTGCTAATGTTAAAGACATCGAACTCATCAGATACACAAACCCAAGCCATGAGTTTAAAGTGATCCTTCACTTTTTTTTTCGTTGTACAAAACTTGTGCAAGAGTTGTTTTGCCTATCCCTCCAAGACCAACAATGGATATGACACTAAAGTTTCGCTTACATGTTTCGTTGCCTAACAACATATCAAGCAACGCCTGTTTATCCTCTTCACGGCCCACAATTTCGGACTCATCAACCAGTGAAGTTTCCTCTAGTCTTTTACTTTTTCTAACTAACCGCTCAACAATTATATTATCATTCAAACCCAATATATTTTTCTGCTCAACAAGATTATGCAATCTTGTGGTAATCTCATCTAATTTCATACTCATTTTTCGACCATACATCATATTATGAGGAGTAAAATCATTATAACATGTAGGGATGATCCTTAATACCTTACTGGCATTAGATTCTTGATTCAACTTTCGCCGCATAGCTTCAGTGGCAAGATCATCGAGCACATCATCTATGTCGTAGGCAAGATCCTGCAGATCATGCAGCCATAATTGAACAGCCTTCTCTCTTATCTGTTTCTGGCTTGCATCAGCAAGCACAGATTGAATCTGGGACAAAGTTTTCTTCCATTTGTTGATCTTAGAATAGATTCCAGCAGACCGAGCCAGGCTGATCAAGTCAGCTGAGGCTAGTTTGTCAAAAAGAACAGTGATGAATGGAGTGATAAAGATTTCTGCAACAGCCATAGGAGATACAGAAGGTTGTTTCTTTCCTTTGTGTGTTGATTTCAAGGTAAAGTATGGATGATAATTTGTAGATGAAACAATGGAATAGTTGACTGACTTTGTGTGTATATAGTCTAGATTCCCCTTTAATCATGGTGTTTTGTGTACACATGTCTTCCACTTGTCCACATAAATTAATTATATAGTAGGAATGTAGGATAAAGTCTTGTAATAACAATTTTTTCTTTACATCGTTGTCCTGATTTAATTTTCCACTTGGCCAGATAAATGCATCACTTTTCAATTTGAATTGTCGAAGTATATAAAAGAAATTGTAACATTTCCAATCAACCATGTGCATAGTCAACATAAGGTAGGACCTGTGCATACAACTTTGTGATGCCAATAATTTTTCTTTAGGAAGTTATTTTATTAAGTTAGTAAAAACAGGATGAGGAAAAATTATTACAACAATCTCTATAAATGGAATGTTGGTATATATTAATGTTGATGTCAAATAAATTCAATGGGAAATTGTTGGAGGTTACTAATAGAATGAGTGTCAGTAGTAATGGTTTAACGGCAGTAAAGTGCTCGGCAAGAACTCTTAACTCCTACTAAACTACTCTGGTTGCACCGCTGCAAGTTTCCCTCCTTGACAGAATATGTATGTATGCATGCATGTGTGTGTATGTGTATGTGTATGTATGTGTGTGTGTGTATGTATGTATGTATGTATGTATGTATGTATGTATGTATGTATGTATGTATGTATGTATGTATGTATGTATGTAAGTGATGAGGAGCAGGTCCAAGAATTGTCACATTCCTACATCAGCTAGCTAAGATAAAACATGACAGAAAAGGCCCACTTTAAACGAACATAACTTGGGCTATGATACGATTGGAGTTACGGGGCCCACAAGTGGGAGACGGAAAGGTCTCGACGAGCCATATCTTGTGGCAAATGGCCCTAGGCGGTTTGGCCCAGCTGTTAGATCTGAATTCTATGATTTAAGGCCCTTATTTCGTCAACCTTCAGCTTCCCCCAATTTCATCAATCTTTAGCTTTCCAATTTTAAGAATACCGCGTAATTTTTTTTTTTTGAAAGACGAATTTCTTGCTCCTTGTGAGACTTGAACTCAAGACCTCACACTTTTAGTGCCCTTCAGTTTGTAATTTCAAAGATTTGGCAATACCTATCAACTTTAGAAAACCCTATATAAGTCTCCTCTTGTATTGTTTTAAGTATTTAGAAATCAATAAAACTCTCTTACATATGGATGTATTGTGTATGTGAATTGTATGTCAGGAAAGATATCGTAGTCGGTGTGGTGATGGTGAGGATACTATGAACGGTGAAGAACTTGTGTGTGTGACGATATCGAAGATGAGAATATATTTTTACCATTATTCTAACGATAAGTGGATTGGGAATCAAATGTTAACAGTACGCTACTCCAAAGCTGGGTAGAACGGCTTAAGTTTTCTAAATCATATGCATCTAATTGAACTATAATTAGATTAATTATAATGTTACTCTTGGTTGCAACTCAATCTTGTGCGTAGGTTAGGAAAACTAGATTGATTGGTTATCATTGGGAATAACATTATATATGTAAAACTGTATTATTTTAAAAACATGTAATGGTGTTCGATTCACACTCATCGTGCTATCAAAATTTTGTTGTATATGTAGCCTAGAACAAGTAATTCAAACAAACAACACATCCGGAAACCAAATTGAATCTTCAAGCGATTGAATTAAAAAAAGCTAGGGTTAGTCTCTAAATCATGAAAACACTATCAGATAAAGGTACCTATTTGTAGGTTACACACAATGATTTATGGAATTAGACAGAGAAGATTTCTTTTGGTGGAATTTTGGAAGTTGATGATTATGTGATGTATTATTGGTGGTTTTTGTAACCGTAAAAACATACGCACGTATGTATTTTGCAATCGAGATTAACATAAGTGCCTCAAAATTGATTCCATGCGTGAGTTAAAAAGTCTTCACGGCTTTTACTTTTATTTGTCATCGTCGGCCTAAACTAAAAGAGGCTTCATGGGGTTTTTAACCCAATAATAACTAATCATAGGCCAATCAACGGTACACTTAAATGAGCCCGTATTAAAAGAATAAGCCCATTGTTAACTATCAAGCCCAAATAATATTAGCGTTAAACGAGCCCGCAATCTTGCATCACCCAACTCGTTTAATCACTAAAATCATTATCTCAATCGATAAGTTAATCCAATACACTAAAATATACGCTAATAACGCTAAAATTTCCACAAATTTCTACATGTTAACTTTCTCCTTTTCTAATAAACTATAAGATTAGAATTATTAGTTACGTTACTAGACATGATGAACACGAAACTAGCGAAAGTTCATCATTGTTATATATATTTATTCCACCGATGAATTTATTAATTTTTAAGATTTGTTGTATGCATGAGGCCTTTTGGTAACTCCTTGTCAGTTTGTATATACAAAACTAAAAGTCAGTTTGGTTCGGTTTTTCAGAGGTACTATAATCGAATCGGGTCCAAATTTAAACTAAACCGAACCATCAGTTTTCTGTTTGATTCGGTTCGGTTATATCTAGTGTTGTAGCCGAGTACTCGGGGAGGAATCGCTCCTCGGAGGTGAGGCGCCCCGAGTTTTCCCTACTCGGCCATCCCAACTCGGAATCGGTCCAACTCAGCTTGGAATCGGTCAAGTCGGAATTGGTCAACTCGGGATGGAATCGGTCTAATTCAGCCTTGGAACCGGCCAACTCGGCCTGAATCAATAAAATTAGGCCTCTAGTTGATGTTTTTGAGATAGTTTTAGTATTTGGCATAATTTTATGAATTTATGACATATATATAATCATTAAATTATTAAATTTCTATATAAATCACTATGTCCGAGTACTCCCCTTCTAGGCCGAATACTCGCAACTCCCCGTCGACCGAGTTGAGAGCGCCTAGCGACTTTTGCAACCTTGGTTATATCAATAAATTCAGTTCCTGATATACTAGTTGAGAATTAAAAAAAATAAAAAATAAAAAAGACAATACAATAGTAGTTGAGGGGCTAAAGTTTACAAACCACAATAGATCAGTCATCTCATCTACACTCTCAAGTCTCAAGAAACATCTGAACTGAACAGATTAGACTGAGGAGAGCCTTTGAGCAATGTTGACAACCCAATGCCTTAAAACCCTAGATTTTCTCACCACTCCCATTCACTTCAGGCGTTCAGTCACAGCTCCGTTACGTTATCCCACATCCCTCTTGCTTCAAGCCAAGAACAAATTCAACTCCCCTCTTTGTTCCCTGCGTAATACTATACTCTCTCTCTCTCTCTCTCTTACTGAAATTTATTGAACATAATATTAATAAATTAAAAAGTGACAGTATATAAATATTTTGCAGCTGAAAATTCAAGTTCAAGTTCAAATAAGGAAGGATTGGTGAATGGAATTAGTGTAGCGGGAAGCAAAGTGTCTGAGGCTAAACTTCTTCAAGTCGTTTTAGTTTCTCCTCAGGTTTAATAATAATAATATTACTTTACTAATAGTCTATGTTTATTTCATTTATGTTGTTTTTAAACAGTTTGCAGTACTCTGATTGGGATAGAAATAAATCGGTCTGTTGTTTACTATGGACTGTCAAAGTTAGTTTTCGTTAGACTCGGATTGCCCTTGGTAATGAAACTGTAAGTCGGGGTCATGTTACCCTACCCGGTGTTGATTATAATTGATCAATGATTCATAGGTACAAACTTGATTAGTTCCCATGATTATATTGATTTGGGTCCACAACGTTTCTGTGTTTAGCATTTGAGAACCAAAAACTTGAGCATTGCGACTTTGGTTATAAAGGGAGTGCAGCTCAGGATATCACGTCGGTCAGGGGTTGCACGCCTTTTACATTGAGCAATGCCTAAACGTTAGCAGCAGCGAGTGCCTAAGTGTTTTTATGAGCAAGAGAGGTAGATTCATTCGCAACCGGCTAGTGCCTGCACAATTTTACCAACATTCAGACATTGAAGATTTCTTTGCTTGAAATATGTCATAATAACTTATGGAACTTTGTCTTAAATATGAGAATCTGGACGAGTAATCGAGCATTATTTCAATTTATGGACCATTTACAAAGTTCTCTGTTGCTACACTCAGGTATCGGCATTGTTCTTGATGTGTATACGTAACTCTATTTTCGTTTGCAGATTCCAGGAAACACTGGGTGCATTGCTAGAAGTTGTGCAGCATCAGGTGTTGGGTTGCACCTGGTTGAGGTACCCATTGCTTCGTCTGTTATTCTCAGCTTTACTTACAACTCAACCTTTTATTTTTGGCCTATTTCTTGCGTGTACCAATTGAAGTACATCCTACACTTTTGAGTCATGGGTTTTTTCTTCTTCAGCCACTGGGATTTGAGGTTGATGATACAAAGCTAAAGCGAGCTGGACTTGATTACTGGCCGTATCCTTATTATTGTTATGTACTGTTTAAAGTAGTATAATTGATAATTGAAGTCATCGCGCTCAATTTGGATTATAGAATGTGTACGCTCTTTTAGTTTTCCCTTTCATGTTCACATCAGATATGTAGTTGTTAAAGTGCACAGCTCGTGGGCTGATTTTCGTGACTATTTCAAGCAACAGGTAGTTTAAATCTTCAACCTATCGGTTTAAATTTCTTCAGTGACTTGTGGTTTAATGACTGAAGTTATATGTGTTGGACAGAGTGGTGAGAAAAGGCTGCTCGCATTTACCAAAAGAGGGACAAACATACATTCTGTAAGTCACCGGCAGCTCCTTATCTTATTTTATTCATAAAAAATAACTAAAATTTGTGTTTGATGCATGCAGGATTTTTCATACAAGAGAGGAGACTGGCTCGTGTTCGGGTCAGAGACCACTGGGCTACCACCCGAAGCTTTGGATGACTGCAAAAACGAGCCACTTGGTGGTGGGACGCTTAAAATTCCAATGGTTGAAACTTATGTAAGATGTCTGAATTTATCTGTTAGTGTTGGCATTGGTTTGTATGAAGCTGCAAGACAATTAAACTATGAGCAGTTGCAAGCTGATAGCGAACCCTGTAATGATACTCAACAGTTATCTTTTGCGGAAGATGTTTTTGCTTAAATTCATGAAATTGAAGATTTAGATTATTCACATGAGAAAACACCGTGTAAGCCAATAGTCTCCTGTAAAACGTTCAACCAATGCAGGATCCCGCTTATTTAGTTAGCGTCGTTTCAAGCTCGTCTCCTGCCTAAAACCGTGCCAACAGGGCCTTATCACAACAAAAATGGTAATTGTTCAAGCGTGAAATGGTAATGTTTATGAGGGATGCTTAGGTAGGTTTGCTATAGATAGCAAAGTAAAAAGGACAAAGCCATCTAATTAAAAAAATCAAGATCTCAAATCACTCTTCACTCGGTAGAAGAGGAGAGCTCTAATCTTCCTAATCAATCTGGATCATAACAATTATTTTAAACTAATTTTATAATATTGTCATTTTGCTTTTTTAAAATTTCTCATAATGGTCTTAATTTATTTTGTAAAACATTATATAATATAAGTTGTGGAATATTTCATGAGCTAACAAATTATTAGTTTGAATTATTAAAACTTTAATTGGAATCCAAAAGCATTGGGCCCAAGTCGAAACCAATATATGATTTTCACCAATTCAACTAGAGGTGTGCATATTTTTTTAATGGCAAAACTGGTTCAAGTTATAAACAGAATCGACTTCGGTCAACTTTGGTTATAATCGGTTCTAGTCGAAACCGGTTTGGGTGCCGGTAACAGAGGAAAATATTTGAACACAATAAAATCAATTTGGGTTGGGTTTGAACCGCTTTTAGTAACGAGAGTATGAACTGATATACAAAATGGCGTTTTGAATCATGTTGGAATCGGGTCAAACCAGTTTCACGTATGGTATCGGGTCAGGTTAGTCGTTAGAAACCCTTGAAATCCAAACTAGTTTTTTTTTTTTTTTTTTTTTTTGTTGCAAATCTCTACTTTTGAACCCAGAAATAATTTTTCATTCACCAACATTAATACCCATAAATATCTGAATCATTGTAGTCATTATCTTTATTATTAAATAATCATGGTTTTCAATAATTAACATTGATTATATATTTCCAACAACTTTATATAAAGATCTCTTTAATTAAGAATTACCATTTATTCAAATGCATTGTGAGGTTCATTGATCTTTATTGTATAGTTGAAAACGTTAAAGTATACATGTTATATTCATTGAAATCAATTCTGAATGTGTGAAGCCTGCAAGCAAGTATGTTTGCCTGTAACATTTACTATCGTGTAGAACGTAACGTGTTATTTACATATGGTCATATAGATGGTCACACAACATTCCACACAGAAGTCAAAACTCCTGGCTAATTATATAGGATTCAAGCAATTAGTTAATTCTAAGTATGTTTATTCATAATTGGACAAATTAGAGTGAACTTTGTTTTATACAGCCTTATGTACTCACCCGAACAAGTCCGGTTACTAATATGCAAATCCTTGTCTCAACTCATATGACTACAAAAATGTTACCCCAAACCCAATTAATATGTTATTTAGGACAATCACACAACATTTTACCTATTAACCAACTTCATGACCAGCACATTCTAATTGTTGATTGAGTCATAGGCGCACTCTTTTGGTCATGTTAGGACACTTGAGGGCGACGTGAGTGTTAATGGCTCAAGTTTAACATGAATAGATTGAATTACAGACACCCTTTTTTATTACTTTCTTAGATCTGTTTTAAATAGATTAATCTCATTCTATTTTTCATAATATACTCTTATATAAACTAGTTATACAATAAATGAGTTAAAACATTAAAAAGAAGTTTAGTATATACAATCCCCTCTTTATACACATTTCCATAAGTGTTTTGGGACCAACAAATAACAGACCAATGATAGTTGACGAGATCTCCGAGGTAAAAAGGTTCAAGGGTTTCAGTTTGCCAAACGCAAATCGTGGATCCCCCATGATAGCCGAGCTGAACGAATAGTAAAATAACATATCGTATAGATACCTAAAGTGTTAGTAACACAAATTTTAATAACTTTTGTCTTCTAGTGACCAATCTCATTACTCTGGAAAACAAAGATCCATTGGACTTAGATTGGTTGCCTTTAAAGCTGGACTTAATATTGGCTCTGGCTTTGGATCTTGCAGTGCCTCTTGTCTTTACCATTAATTGTTTTCTTTTAAATCCTCCCTATCTTGACCCTCAAGTCTTCCTTAGATTTGGGTCATACTTTGATGAGTTATTTAAAGAGCCATGTGCAACTCAGTTGTGCTCCTCTCCTCTGCATACTATTATTCATGTTGGATTTGACCATATATTGTTTATAGTCAATAAACAAGTAATAGAGAATCATATCCCGTAGGGTGGATGGTACACTCCCTGGATGGAGGGATGGTCGTCCCAATCGGGATGATAATTTGTGAAGTGGCCGAGAGAGGAGATATCGGGATAGAGATGATTGGAATGATTGGGAACCCCGTTTCTGTGCTATCAGTACAGACACAAAACAACTCTTAAGTCGTGTGATATTGCATCCTATTTAGGTCATCCATCTTTCATGCACTTACAATGTTCCTTCAGCCACACCACATGAATTTAGACCTCTAGTCTCTAGTGTATAAATTTTTAACAATAACTTTTTACGTCTAAATATCACCTAGCCAACTTATACTTTAAGGATTTAGACCCACATTGTATTTGTAAGAGGCAACCACCAATACCATCAGTTCATAAGTTCGTCAGTGCTCTAGTAGTGTCATACTCATACCTCTTACTTTGAGCTTGTATTGCAACAAAGTTTTCAAATATAAGGCTCAATAGTTTGTGAACAATTTTTTATGTGAATCACAATAGTGTTACTAGGGTAGAGTGAGGTGACTTTAATGACAACATTTATGATTTAAAATATTTTGAATTTAAAATTATTTTTAACTATATCAAAATCTTATTATTATATATAACATTTTGAATCGTAACTTCGCTACAGTATCACCGTCTTAACGCGTTAAAGATTTTTGTAACATAAGTCCCGATGATACTTTTTGGCCATGAAAACTTTTATAACAGATCATGTTTTCTTTTCAAAAATCTCCAAAACCATTCTAGCTACTTTTCCTATTAATAATCCTTTAACATTAATACAATCCAAATTGTAACATTATTTCTTTATAAAAGTCTGTATTACAAACATGTACACTTTATTAGCACTATCAGTGGCGGGGCTTGACCAAATATATAAGGTGACCGAAAGTCATGTTACACAATACAGGGGGACCAGATTTAATACGTATAAAATTTTCGGACCAAATACGTGTAAATTTACACTACAGAACAAAAAAGGAAGTCTCGGAGCACCCTCGGCCCGAACAAAGCTTCGCACGTGAGCATTATATATATAAATTTTATAATTATAACGATATGCATGTATTATTTTATATGATTTAACTTTATACCCATAATCAAATGAATCCAACTAAGTATTTATAAAAAATAAATACATTTCCAATTAAACGGGCGGATTTTCGTTTTTACTACTAGTGTCGGTCTACAACTGTACTATTGATCCACGTGTCTTCTTTTGGTTCGATAAAACACTTTTGGCACTACAACTTTAATGGGTCCTTGGTGAAACCATGTGTTGTTTGTCGTCCCCATTTTTTTAAAAACAAATCACACATTTTCACTCTTTAACTTTTACCATTTTAATACTTTTTTTAATTACTACAAAAAAAAAAAAAACAAGAGTCACGTTAGCTTAAAATATTAACTTGCTTTTAGGGATTTTGATTCATATGATCTTCATAATATTTAATTTTCATGTCTTATAGGTTATTTTGTAATCATACATATTACAAGACTAAAAACTGAGTAATTCTATTAAAATACACTTTTTTTTTTACTTTGATAAAATCATTTATCTTAGGGGAATTGAAATTAAATAATCTTAACTTTATCGGGTTAGAAGACAACAATCTCAACTTGAAAATTGAACTCTAACAGGCCTAATTTGTCATGGTTTTTATTTTAGTTGACCAAAACTAACTGGGGTTAACCCATTTAGTTTTCCGCCTACATAGCATCCCATGTTGGCAAATGACGTGTAAATAACGTCCTGGTTGGCAAAAAAAATCGGGCAGAAAGCTAACTGGGTTAACCCCAATTAGTTTTGGTTCAGTGAAATAAAAATCAAGACAAGTTAAGCCTATTAGATTCTAATTTTCAAGTTTGGATTATTGTCTTCCAACCCGACAAAGTTGAGAATATTAATTCCAATTCCCCTTTATCATAACTTTCTTATTTCTTTTTGTCTTATACAGCCTTCATCGTCAGCTTTGTATGTATGTTGTGAGACCATATGCCCCTCTATGCCGGCTTGCCAGCAAAAAAAATTGACGGTTCTCACTCTCTTCTCTCTCACACACATACTTGACCACCTATTCTAGTGACTTCACCCACCCACTCTCCTCGTGACGTTGGAGGCACCCCTCTTTCCTCCTTCCTCTCTTATTCAAAGCGGACACGAATTTCCTCTGCCCAAACAACAATGGAGAAGGTTTTAAGAGTTATAAAACCTTTTAATTGGATCTTGACCCAATATTTCATTTATTACAACGTTGGTAATATATGTGTGCGCGTGTATGTTGGTTATGATGTATAAAATGTAAGTTTAATTGATAAATTAGAAGAAACTCATTATAACATCGATAAACACGTTATTTCAAATTGAAGGGACCAATTCATGTCCGGAGTTGAGCATGTAAAAAAAATAAAGATGGAAGTTTTTTCAACTTTTAGATAAATTAAAAGTTTGACATATCATATATAGTACTAGACAAGCTTTTTTATTCTATATCAAGGCTTTAAATCTATACTAGTGGGAACACCCGCGCGTTGCAGCGGGGTTTAAACTACGTGAAATAGAAAGAAAAAAAAACATCAAAAAGTAGAAACGGGCCATTTACATTACAAGATGTCTGATAGAAACTTTCATTCCGGAACCTTAGCAGCCAGCGCTTTTCATTGTAGCACCAGCCTTCGACCCCTTGCTGCAAAATCAAAACTTGAGTTAGAGAAATAATAAAGAACATTTATAAACAAGAGTAGAAGATAAATCAAAAGTTGATGCGAGCATACCCTTTACACTTGGAGCAGATTACATTACGTGAAGGAGAGACTTTCTTGGAGGTTCCATTGTAGAGATCCTCAAGAGAAACTTTTAGAGGGTGAATAACATTTTCTCTGTATCATTGCCTTTGTCCCCTGCTGCTACCGCCACCACCACCTCTTATACAATTAAGATTTATTAAATCCGACAGTAACATAATAATTAATTCAGACCCGAAATGCAATAAATCTTGAACAAAAGCTGGATCAAGATTGCTTACCGCAACCACCACCTGTTATAGAAAGGCTATTGCTGAATTTGCACATACTCACATAGGTCCTTGGGCTTTGAATAAAAAAAACAAGACTTAAACTTATAAAAAAGGTCCTTTTTTATTATTTTCCAAAAAGTTGAAGGATAAAATCCAGGGACTTAATTATCAAGCATATGTGTTAAGAAGATCTAATCATGCAAAACAATGTCCAAGGGCATATGCACAGATTCAACAAAAGTCAATAAGGTTTTTTCTACAACTCCCTATGATGAAAAAGGATATGTAGTTTTTAGTGAAATTCAGAGTTGTTTTGATTATAGTGAGAAACCACGTTTGTTTATAAGAGGCATAAAGCCATGAAAAGAAAACTAAACAAATGAATCAAGTCATATCAACTTAACTGAACCCTAATTAAAAGAACTTTCTATTCGATAGGTTCTTATTTTATATAAAATCCAGGGCAGTGTATGGTTTACGGGAATAAGAAAAGACTTTCAATCCTAGCCGAATGGTTTGGTCAATGGGTTCAGCCTATACATTTAGGCATACTCAAAACCCACCAAGGGTAAACAAGGGTGTTGGACTTGGATATATATTACCATTCCATATTATTTAACCCACAACCATAGTAATTCCTAGCTACAAACCAGACACCCCTAACAGTGGTAAAAGGAGTATTAACTGCTAAACTTCGAAAATGATGGTAAATAGCCAACATTTCATTTCCAAAGTATGAACCCAGAATAGCAAGCGGAAAATACAAAAATTTGTCAATATAAAAAATAATATATAGAGACACACATATAAATATGAAAAAATATACCCATAATTCTATAACTACAAAAAGGAAAGGAAAAAAATAGACCTGATGATGTGGATTACCATTGGAAAGCCATAGGGTAGCAGCTTGCTTATATTAAGTTAATGCTGCAGTAAAATCTATTTTTTTTAGTCACCCTCACCATACAACCCCTTAAACGAGCAAGGTCCCCTAAGTATATAAAATATCAGTGGTAGGATATTAAACCTTCTTTCGCATCAATAGAATTATAATTATTTTCATCTTCATCATTTTGGGAACCATCTGACATATTGCCTAGGAATAATCCCATATTTTGCCAAGCTTTTGTTCAAAAGAAAGACTGGAATATGTCAAATGGGTCATGGCCACCGCCTCCACCATCCATTCCTTCCTTCAAGGCGTCATCACCATACTGATCATATATCTCACGCTTGTGTAGGTCATTCAGTACCGCCTGGAGAAACACCATTGATCAAGATATAGTTTACTAATTTCTTATAAGTGATTATCTAACGCTTACCAAGCTCCAAAAGTAAAATTCTCCACATAAGTGTCAATAGCCTTTATACCCTGTACCAAAACAACTTGACTTTGATAATTAAATTATATAAAAAATAATTTTTATTAATAAACTACTATTTAGAACTTGCTTGCCCAAAGAATATATCCTCAGTTGCGGCGTGTTGCACAAACTACTATCCAATAGAACAATACCTCACTCAGTTACACACCTAACAAAATTTTGGTATGTGAAATTTTGATTTCGTTCTATAAAGAAGAAAATATGTCGGGTCAGACTAATTCAACATTAGAAACTCATTCAGGGGAAGCACCGCAACTATAAATACATAATGGATAACTCATATCCAATGCTTAAACACTTGCAGTCTTGCATTGAATTCTATTGAAGTTATTACCAATACAATTCAAGTGATGTTAAACTATAGTTGGTTTTTATTTATAAATGTTAAAGAATTAAAGAAACATGAGAAGCTAGTAGGATACCTCAAGTGAGAATCTAACATCAGAAGAGAATGTCTTGAGATTAGAATGAGTTACACGTAACATAACCAAATCATCTCCGGGGGTTAACGCGAGAAGCCATTATTGCTTCTTATCTACAAGAAAACCATAACTATGTTTTGATGAAATGATTTAGGTTCTTGTAAGCATTTTATAAAGACCATATTTTCTATATACATGCGAGTTCGCATCTGATCATTTTGTTAGTATATGTCTTGAAGTGAGCAAATTACCTCATCTTCTTTTTTATTCAAAGGATTATACAACCCAAAATCAAAAATGGAATTTTATAATCCAATGACAGTGTTCCATCGCAAAAATTAGAAAAAACGATGGAAGGCAATACACTAAGTGTGAAACCTGCAATCTATAACATCAACAATGATTTAAAGTTAAATAAAGAGTTTTGTTGTACATATAACATCAACAATGATTTGTCCACACAAATAGAAGGCAATACATGAAGTGTGGAACCTACAATTTAAATAAAGATGAACCTAAGTTCAATAGTTCGCACATAGACATTTCATCGAGCACCTAGTATGCATAATTTAACAACAATGAAACAATGCAAAGTGTGACACAATTCAGCCCTATAATCATAAGATTATAAATACATTACTAAATCATTCAAGAAATCGAATTCTCACCGTTAGTAAGTCATGCCAATCTGCATTTCCATTGGTCTTATTAGCCTAAAACAAACAAACAAACAACAATATGCACTAAGAATACACAAATTGACACCAAATCTAATGGATGCAATGAAATCAAGAAGTAATTTTAATGTCTTACTTTAACGTAATCAGCATGTCCTGGACAATCTACTGGAGCATAATGCCTTTTAGCAGTTTCATATTCCACATGAGCCTGCATAATACAACAAAAGAAAAAAAAATAGAAATCGATTATGTATGTGGAACACCCACAGCTAGAACTACATCAAACAAAAAAGAAAACAGCAAAGATAAAATCGTCGCTGTTGTGATTCTTCTCTTTTTCTCTTCAGGGGCCTTTTCGATTGCATCAGACCTAAACCCCAATTAAAAGGGAAACCAATCTTCTCCTATCCCTGCTTCTCTTTCTTTTTATCTCTATGATGCGTAGGTGAAAAGACAGGCAATAACTAAGCATAAATAACAATCTTGATTGAAGATAGAGGAATATAATAAGTTTGGAACGGTTTCAAAGACCTGGAATGATGAGAGGCAAACGATCATTGTGGGTGGGAGCATGGATGTGAAAAGAGGGTATTATGGTTAAAGCACATGGTACAAACATCTTAATGCATCACATATTACATGGTACAAGCATCTTAATGCATTGATAAGGGCATAAAAGGAAGAAAAGTGGTCAAATTTAGAGAATTACACTTGTGACTTTTAAGTTGCCACCTTAACTTTGGCATTTTAGACCTTTTTACCCATTGCTCACTCTTTATAATGTAATATAGATATCATCACATTTTAGTCACTTTTGACCGAATCAAATATCTCTTTCCCCATAAATCCCTTTTTGCCACATCACAAAAACTATCCTTATTTCATATGATATGATCCACATTAACCAACTTATAACGAATAAACAGTTATACTTAAACATTAAGGTATTTTTTATGATCGAGTTGAAGATCTTATATTAGCTTGGGCTCAAGTTTATAACCGTATAAGGTTGAGTCAGCGTGGCTCATAATCTTCTGTCAAAGCTTAAGTCGAACTCACATTCAACTCAATAATCAGTTTATGGCTCAAATTTAGATGACCTTTTTTAATGTTACTAGTTGTCTATGTTTTGTTTTCATAAAAAGCATCAAGTAATAAATTTTTTTTTTTTATTTTTTTTATTTTATTTCTTGGCACAATCATTCTAAACGCATAAACGCGATCAATTACATCAAGATAGCGGGCAGGCGGGCAACAAGCTGCGCCGCCACCCCTTTCTGGATGGCAAATCCTAACCTACTAAAAACGAACCATGTCCCCCCGGAGTCGATACACTGCTATGAATAACACGTTGGACTTAGTCAGGAAACGGATGGCTTCCGGCGCAACGAGCCAAAGGTATCAAATGCCAAGGGAACAAATACGTGTTGGTTCTCCTCGCAGGCTTTAGCATGCTTCTCAACATTCTTCGCCTCTGCTTTCCGCACAGCTTGCCCTGCTAAAAAACCACTATCCCTCAAACCAACCAGAGGAGATACACCTGTTAGGTCGATGCAAGCGTGTTTTCCCCCCGGCCCACCCAAAGACAAGCAGGTCTGCTGGACGTAGGGTGGATCTCCCATCAGCGGGGTCCGAGAGGAAATTCACGGGAGCCTCCCTCTTGGCTGAGATCCAGCCCGTCTTAAAATGTCCCAAAGAACGTCCCGGACCCAGTCATGCCTATATTTGAAACCAGGCAACTCCTTACAATGAACCGCGTGTTCCCCGTATTCGTCCAAGCATGCCTTACGGCAAATCGGACAGACTTCATCTTCATGGTACATGGGATCATCAAACGATATTTAAGAATTTGCCTGTATTCAACCCTAGACATGGTTGGCCCAAACCTTCGATTGGGATAACATTCAGGAAATCTTGGGCATGGGGCTTTAAACTTATGTAAGATGTCTGAATTTATCTGTTAGTGTTGGCATTGGTTTGTATGAAGCTGCAAGACAATTAAACTATGAGCAGTTGCAGCTGATAGCGAACCCTGTAATGATACTCGACAGTTATCTTTTGCGGAAGATGTTTTTGCTTAAAATTCATGAAATTGAAGATTTAGATTATTCACATGAGAAAACACCGTGTAAGCCAATAGTCTCCTGTAAAACGTTCAACCAATGCAGGATCCCGCCTATTTGGTTAGCGTCGTTTCAAGCTCATCTCCCGCTAAAAACCGTGCCAACAGGGCCTTATCACAACAAAAATGGTAATTGTTGAAGCGCGAAATGGTCATGTTTATGAGGGATGCTTAGGGTAGGTTTGCTATAGCAAACTAAAAAAGGACAAAGCCATCTAATTAAAAAAATCAAGATCTCAAATCAATCTTCACTCAGTAGAAGAGGAGAGCTCTAATCTTCCTAATCAATCTGGATCATAACAATTTTTTAAACTAATTTTATAATATTGTCATCTTGCTTTTTTAAAATTTCTCATAATAGTCTTAATTTATTTTGTAAATTATATATGTTATGGAATATTTCACGAGCTAATTAAAATTTATTAGTTTGAATTATTAAAACTTTATTTGGAATCCAAAAGCATTGGGCCCAAGTCGAAACCAATATATGATTTTCACCACTTCAACTAGAGGTTACATATTTTTTTAATGGCAAAACTGGTTCAAGTTATAAACAGAATTGACTTCGGTCAACTTTGTTATAATCGGTTTGAGTCGAAACCGGTTTGGGTGCTGGTAACAGAGGAAAATATTTGAACACCAAAAAATCGATTTGGGTCGGGTTTGAACTGCTTTAGTAACGAGAGTAGGAACTTGTAAGAGTTGTGGAAATCAACCTCAATGATAAGAAGAGGTTGATACATGTATTTATAAATAAAGATTACAATTATACAAGGAAAGGAAATAAACACAAATTAATACAATTTACAAATCTTTTCCTCTAATACCCCCCTTCAATTGAACGGTGGCGGTCCAAGACGAAGCATTTTACGAAAGACTTCAAACTGAGCACGCGGAAACTTTTGGTAAATATGTTAGCCACCTGAAGATTGGTTGGAACAATTTAGTGTAGAGCTTTCCAGAATTCACCAGTTCTCGAATAAAGTGGTAAACTAAGTCAATGTGTTTTTAGCACGTTTGTGAGCAACCGGATTTTGAGTCATGAACAACGCGCTTTTGTTATCACATAGCAACTTAGGGCGATTAGGAGGAAGCAGCATACAACTCCTGTAGAAGAAGAGTAATCCAGACAAGTTCAGCAACAGTATTAGCCATAGCACGATACTCGGATTCACAGCTAGATCTGAGACCGTAGGCTGCTTCTTGGCACTCCAAGACACCAAATTACCACAAGGAAAATCGAGTAGCCATACGTTGAGCGTCGTGTATCAAGACATCGAGCCAGTCAGCATCAGAATATCCCACACAATAGATGGTGCATGTGGGCGGCTATAGGTGAGACCATATGACAATGTGCCTTTGACGTAACGTAGAAGTCGTTTGACAGATCGAAAATGATCAATAGTGGGAGCATGAAGAAACTCGAAAAGCTGATTAACTGCATAAGACAAATCAGGTCTAGTAATAGTTAAGTACTGCAAAGCTCCAACCATAGAGCGATAAAAGGTGGGATCAGAATATGGAACACCATCTGCGATAAAAGACTCATGTGGAGAGAGAGGGGTGTCAACTGGTTTAGCATCATACATATTCGCCCTAACAAGAATATCCTTAGCATATTGGCTTGCGTAGGAAGAGGCCCAGTAGTGTATACGACCTCCAAGCCCAAGAAATAGTTTAGAGCGCCAAGATCTTTGATTGCAAACTCCCTGTTAAGATGTGAGATAAAGGTAGTAAGAATAGACTCATCATTACCAGTAAGAATGAGGTCATCCACGTATACAAGGAGATACATGATGTGGTCATCTTTGCGAAGAACAAAGAGAATGTGTCTGCACGACTGCATGTAAACCCTAGGAGAGAAGAAACGTGCTTAAACGTTGAAACCAAGCACGAGGAGCTTGCTTAAGACCATAAAGCACCTTGGATAATTTGCAGACATGGTTTGGATATTCGAAACTGACAAAACCTGGTGGTTGCTCCCATAAATACAGTTTCATCCAGATTGCCATTTAAAACGCTTCTTAACATCAACTTGATGCAACTTCCAATTGTTGAGAACGGCAAGGGAGAGAACAACTGCGAACTGTAGAAGCTTTCATAACAGGACTGAAAGTATGAGAATAATCCAAGCCAGGGACTTGGGTAAAACCTTGAGCAACCAAGCGTGCCTTGTAAACGTTCAAAGGTACCATCAGAGTGATACTTGACACGGAAAAACCCACTTAGAACCCACAACATTTGCGGACGAGGGACGTGGAACCAAAGTCCAAGTGTTATTTTTCTGCAAGGCAGAAGTTCATCAACCATCGCAGCCATCCATAGAGGATCCTTGGCTGCCGATTTGAAACCACGAGGCTCAGTAGTAATATAATAAGGCAGCATGTAATGCATAAGAATTGAGACACGAAAGATCCGCTTGGTACTTGGGTTTAAAGACGCCTGCCGTAGCACGCGTCGTCATGGGATGAGTATTTTGGGTGATAGGCACAGACTCGGGTTGAGTATTTTGGGTGACAGGTTTGGGAATAGCTCAGGTTCGGTATTAGACATAGGTTCGGGAGGAGGGTGTGGGACGGGTGCAGGTATGGGGTGTGGGTCTGGTGTGGGCCCTAAGGTTTGGGTTGGGCCAGTGGGGAAATTGGTGTGAAGAGGGGTGGGCTCAGGATGTGTCGTAGGGAAGGATGGGCCAGGAGAGGGTGGAGGGTGGTTTGGGCCAGGAGGTGAGTGAGGATTGTTTGGGCTAAAGGGTGGAGGGTACCATGTGGGCCGGTAGAGGAGGGCACAAGGGACAAGGGTCTGGTGAATTGGTTTGAGTATTACTGGATGGGTTGGTATTGTTGGGATTGATATGGTGGGTAAACAAAGGAGTAGTAGATGGTGGTTGTTGAGGAATATATTCGTCAGCAAAGGTGGTAAGTACCAAGCGATCAAGAGGTGTGTTGCATTGATGCCTTTAAATGGGAAGACGCTTTCATCGAAGCGAGCATGCGTGAAATAAAAATCCGATTTGTTGACGGATCAAGACAACGAAAACCTTTGTGAGAAGGACTATAGCCAATAAAAACACATGGAAGACTACGTGGCTCAAGCTTATTTTGGCTTAATACACGCAAATATGGAAATACTAAAACATCCATATACCCGAAAATTGGAAATTGGGGCACTTGCTTTAGAAGTAACTCAAAGGGTGACTTGTTGTCAAGCAAAAGAGGACGGCACAACGATTAATAATAAATGTCGCGGAGGTAAAAGCATCCACCCAAAAAAAAGCCGGAATACTGGCGTTAAACAACATAGCGAGGCCATTTTCTACTATGTGACGATGCTTCCGCTCTGCAACGCCCGTTTTGTTGAGGGTGTAGGGACATGAATATCGATGAAAAGTACCATTGTCTTCAAAAATTTTCCGAACTGTGTGGTTTACAAACTCAGTGCCACCAACACTTTGAAAAACCTTGATTTTTCTCGAGCAATTGAGTTTGACAAGGTTAATAAAAACGGAATACGAATAAAAACCTGTCTTGGTTTTGAGTGGATAAAACCACGTAAACCTGGAATAATCATCAATAAAAATCACATAATAGCGATAGCCATCATTAGAAGTAAATGGGAAGCCGGTCCCCATAAATCACAGTGAATTAAATCTAAAGGAAAAGATGCAACGCTTATCATTAATAGTAAAAGGCAAACGTTGTCCCTTAGCAGTTGACAAGAAGCACAAATAGTTGGTTTAGGCAACAAAGAAGTAACAGTTAAAGCACCAGACTTGTTCAAAACAAAATAACATCAAACGACACAATGCCCTAAACGTAAATGCCATAATTCATAAGATGCTTTATTTGATAATCAGCAACAAAGGCTCGTGGTCCGTCTTGAAGCACATATAAACCATCAACACATGTTCCTCTAGCGAGTACTGTTTTTGTTTTCCGATCTGAATATCAAAGTCATGTTGAGAAAAAAGGACATCAACCGGATTATCATAGTCAACTTGCTAATAGATAATAACTTCTTTGTCAGATTAGGAACGACAAGAACATTACGAAGAGTAATATTTTTGCGAAGATTATATGTTCCTGTATGAGTAATAGGGAAGTTGTTTACCATTACCAAACGTAACCTTATCATTACCTGTATAAGGAGTCGACTGATGAAGACAGTCAGACCTTCGGTGCCATATGCTCATTCGCACCAGAGTCGCCTGTCCAATCTGGCGAGTCAAGGTTGACATGACATTGTGCATGGAACGCCTTTGCTAAGTTGTCATCCACAAAGGGAGCCTGTGATGCATAATATGGAGATTTGGACAGGCCGAGGCGTAGTGGGCATTGGTCCGACAAAAGTTGGCAGTGGGGTGGACGACGGTTACCACCGACGACCACGTCCATTGCCGAAGTCGACGGACGACAATTGTAGGAGCCACGGTTTGAGGCAACCACGACGGCCGCGACCGTTACCAGATCTCGACGGTTCTGACCATAATAGGCAGCCGGTGGTGGATTCGAACCATGAAGGGATTGCAGAAAACAGTTCGTGACTTTCTGCTTGAGCGATCAAATCTGGAAAAAGGTGCAGGCTTGGTGCACGTAAAGCAGTAGAAAATACCTCATAGGATGGTCCGAGTCCACAAAGAAACCAGTGGGAGTTTATCAATATCAGCAACGGGGGTGACCAATGGCAGCAAGCTGTTCACAAAAATTTTAAACTTGCGAGAAAACTCAGTAACAGTAGCATTACCTTTAGTTAAGGCACGAAGAGAATCACGGAGAGATTGAACCCGCTCAACAGACGCATTGCTGTAGGCTTTTCAAGAGCTGACCAGATCTCACGTGCACTTTCCAGGCCTAAAACTTCAGTAGCAGCGGCTTCGGTCAGAGAAGAGAGAAATAAGAAGGGCTGCTTTCTGATCATTGGTAGTCCAGGCAACAAAATCTGGATTGGGAATAGTCTTGCTGTCGGCTGAGATGGTTGTAGGCGGCGGTGAAGCAGAACCATCAAAATGGGCTTGAAGCCGATGAAGAGCAAGGAGGAGGCGCATAATGATTGCGCCAAACCAAATATAGGGTGGCTGAAAGCTTTGATGGGTGTGAGGGTGGGAGACATTGTTGAAGGGGAGAAGGGAATCAGAAGATGAAGAAGCGGCCAAGAGTAGCGGCGGCAGAAACAGGAGGATCGAAGAAGAAGAAAGAAAATTAGGGTGAGGGATTATAGGGGGATTTAGGCTGATACCATGTAAGAGTTGTGAAATCCACCTCAATGATAATGAAGAGGTTGATACATGTATTTATAAATAACAATTACAATTATACAAGGAAAGGAAATAAACACAAATTAATACAATTTACAAATCTTTTCCTTAATAGAACTGATATAACAAAATGGCGGTTTGAATCATGTTGGAAATCGGTGTGAGTCAAACTAGTTTTCACGTATGGTATCGGGTCGGGTTAGAAACCCTTGAAATCCAAACTAGTTTTTTTTTTTTTTTTTTTTTTTTTTGCAAATCTCTACTTTTGAACCCCAGAAATAATTTTTCATTCACCAACATTAATACCCATAATTAGAATATCTAAATCATTGTAGTCATTATCTTTATAAATAAACATGGTTTTCAATAATTAACAATGATTATATATTTCCAACTACTTTATATAAAGATCTCTTTAATTAAGAATTATTACCATTTATTCAAATTGCATTGTGAGGTTCATTGATCTTTATTGTATAGTTGTAAACGTTAAAGTATAACATGTTATATTCATTGACATCAATTCTGAATGTGTGAAGCTTGCAAGCATGTTCACTTGCCTGTAACAGTTACTATTGTGTAGAACGTAAAGTGTTATTTACATATGGTCATATAGATGGTCACAACAACATGCCACACAGAAGTCAAAACTCCTGGCTAATTATATAGGATTCAAGCAATTAGTTAATTCTAAGTATGTTTATTCATAATTGCACAAATTAGAGTGAACTTTGTTTTATAAAGCCTTTTGTACCACCCAAACAAGTCCGGTTACTAATATGCAAATCCTTGTCTCAACTCATACGACTACAAAAATGTTACCCCAAACCCAATTAATATGTTACTATTTAGGACAATCACACAACATTTTACCTATTAACCAACTTCATGACCAGCACATTCTAATTGTTGATTGAGTCATAGCCTCATAGGCGCGCGCGCGCACTCTATTGGTCATGTTAGGACACTTAAGGTGACGTGAGTGTAAATGGCTCAAGTTTAAACATGAATAGATTGAATTACAGACACCCTTTTATTATTTTCTTAGATTTGTTTAAAATAGATTAATCTCGTTCTATTTTTTCATAATTACTCTTATATAAACTAGTTATACAATATATGAGTTAAAACATTAAAAAGAAGTTAGTATATACAATCCCCTCTTATATACATTTATTTCCATAAGTGTTTTGGGACCAACAAATAACAGACCAAGGATAGTTGACGAAATCTTCGAGGTAAAAAGGTTCAAGGGTTTCAGTTTGTCAAACGCAAGTCGTGGGGTCTCCCCATGACTGCTGAAACCTGTTTTGTTTCCAGCGCTAACGCTTTTGGCCAAATAGTAAAATAACATATCGTATAGATACCTAAAGTGTTAGTAACACAAATATAATAACTTTTGTCTTCGAGTGACCAATCTCATTACTCTGGAAAACAAAGATCCATTGGACTTAAATTGATTGCCTTTAAGCTGGACTTAATATTGGCTCTGGCTTTGGATGTTGCAGTGCCTCTTGTCTTTACCATTAATTGTTTTCTTTTAAATCCTCCCTATCTTGACCCTCAAGTCTTCCTTAGATTTGGGTCATACTTTGATGAGATATTTAAAGAGCCATGTGCAACTCAGTTGTGCTCCTCTCCTCTGGCATACTATTATTCATGTTGGATTTGACCATATATTGTTTATAGTCAATAAACAAGTAATAGATAATCATATCCGTAGGGTGGATGGTACACTCCCTGGATGAGGGATGGTCGTCCCAATCGGGATGATAATTTGTGAAGTGGCCGGAGAGAGGATATCGGGATAGAGATGATGGAATGATTGGGAACCCGTTTCTGTGCTACCGGTACATACCACCCAAAACACTCTTAAGTCGTGTGATACCGCATCCTATTTAGGTCATCCATCTTTCATGCAGAGGCGGAGCCAGGATTTCAAAATAAGGGGGACTTAGATTATTTAAACTAGCACTCATTAAAAAAAATCGAACAACATAATAAACTATTATTATTGGTGGAGAGTGGAGTAAGCCTTAAGGGGGGTTTGATACAAAAAAAAAAAAAGAAAAAAAAGAAGGATATAGTAGAGAGTCGAATGGACCTTAAGGGGAGCTTGATACAATTTTATTGAATAATGGACCATAAGAACTTTATTAAATTT